>JACEFZ010021929.1:30000-75000 GCA_014155875.1 Cepaea nemoralis | reverse complement strand
TATTGACGACGCCGAACTAGAGATAGTAGACCATTTTACATATCTAGGATCAGTGGTAAATAGCAAATTATCCCTAGATCAGGAAATCAACATCCGGATTGGTAAGGCAGCAACAACAATGAACAGGTTAAGAAAAAGAGTCTGGGAGAACAGGAAGCTTACTGCCAAAACAAAAGTCCTTGTCTATCAAGCCTGTGTCCTTAGTACTCTTCTCTATGGCAGTGAAACCTGGACAACTTACTCACACCAAGAGAACAACTTAAACAGCTTTCATATGCGGTGTCTGCGAAGAATTCTTGGTATTAAGTGGCAAGACAAAATCACAAATACTGAAGTATTGGAAAGATCAGGTTGTGTGACAGTTTATTCCATGCTCAGTCTTCGTAGACTTAGATGGATAGGACATCTTAGGAGGATGGATGATGGTAGAATACCAAAGGATATCTTTTTTGGTGAATTACAGATGGGTAAGAGATCTCAGGGTCGGCCTCTACTACGATACAAAGATGTGTGTAAGCGGGACATGATTGATACAGGCATTGATAATGCACATTGGGAGCAAGTCGCCGCTGAACGTGTTGCATGGAGGGCAAATATCAGAAATGGAATAAAGTCAAAGGAGAAAATTATTGCAGAAAAGTCACACACCAAGCGTTTGAGACGTAAGATGGTGCATAATGGTGGAAATGACCACGTGTTCACATGCACCCACTGTGAACAGACATTTACAGCGCAAATTGGCCTTATCAGTCACACTCGCTACCGCCATAGTTAAAAGTTATTATGCCTTTTTAAAGCACAAACTATCGTCTGTCAAGACGGCAAGGTGCCAATGAATGAGTAGTAGTAGTAGTAGTAGTAGTAGTAGTAGTTGTTGTAATAGTAGTTGTTGTAGTAGTAGTAGTAGTAGTAGTAGTAGTAGTAGTAGTAGTAGTAGTAGTAGTAGTAGTAGTAGTAGTGTAGTAGTGATACTAGTAGTAGTAGTAGTAGTAGTAGTAGTAGTAGTAGTAGTAGTAGTAGTAGTAGTAGTAGTAGTAGTAGTAGTAGTAGTAGTAGTAGTAGTAGTAGTAGTAGTAGTAGTTTTGGTGGTAGTAGTAGTAGTTTGCCGATGCTTCCAAAAGTTGTCTGATTAGTTCGTTCACATACATAAGTTACCAAGCCAGCAGAAAACCAGAGATGTCAGATACCAATTAAACATTTTATCTTCAGCATGTTATTTTAGACAAATGCCAAGTCACCTTGACAAGATTGCTACAGGAAACAGCCCAGAGGACACTTTTTTCCCCATAATCCGACTTAAATGACATATATCCGGCACGCTGAATAGGCATTTAATCTGGTCGTTTATGCAAAGTACGTCACACACTGGAAAATATGTAAACATTCCTGACAGGCCGTAAAACAAATAAACACACATAGTATTATTTGGCGCTCACAGAAGAAGAAGAAGGAAATAGAGATTAGAAGACGCACTAGACAGCATAAAATTTGAAAGCTATAATAGTTACCGACCGGGATCGAACCTGTCGCCTCCAAATGACGACGGCGCCTCGCTGCAGGAACAAGTGTACTTCGACGCACGACCCAGGTTCGATCCCGGTCGGTAACTATTTTAGGTTTCAAATTTTATGTTGTTTAGTGCGTCTTCTAATCTCTATTTCCTTCTTCTTCTTCTGTGAGCGCCAAATAATACTATATGTGTTTATTTGTTTAATCGTCTTAGTGGCTTCAACGGTTCTCCCCATTTATTTCTTGTGTTTACTGACAGGCCGTAGGACGTCGCAATGTCATGACACATATCAGTCACCGCTATCTAACCAGAGTTGGATGGGATGACACCTCTATGCGGGACCAAGTGTACTTCGTGGCATGACCAAATAGCCATAGGGCACCTATCATACCCACGCACCACCTTCACACACTGTTGATACATTACCCCACGACCACACGGCACCACCCCATAGCCCTATCTCTTAACGATCTTTTAATTTTCCTAACCTCCCGGCTTAGCCACGACGCCACACCGTGGAAGAGCATCGTACTCTTAACCATTACACACAATAAAAGTCCAACGCCTCCCACCTCAATCCCAATAGACAGCTCGGCCACCATGACTCCACCCCCACCGTCCCTCCATTCATCCATCATGTGTCATGCCGGTAAGCGTGGGCGGTCATATTTTGTCATCTCACTCAATCACCAGAGTCGAGTCAGCTCCGTGTTTCTGTCTCGACCATGCAACGAGGACAAGACATCCAGGTATTTACTTCTATGTCTTCCCCTTGGTCTGTTCCCTTAGATCTTACCAGTTGTCACTAACTTCTCCAATTCATTTATTCTCATAACATCCCTAAAAAATTTTGACTGTCTGCATCTAATGTCTCTAATCAGTTTACGATATTCATATGTTTCTTGAAGGACTTGTTCATTGGTTTTTCTGTCTGTCCATTGTATTCTTTGCATTTTCCTCAGAAACCACATTTCTACAGCCATCAGTTGTTTTTCGGCTTGACTGCTCATTGTCCAAGCTTCACATCCATATAAAAGTGCAGATGCGGGCGCCTCAACACTCTTTTTATCGTTTCATTTGACATCTTTTTATTGGTCAGTATATTTTTCATCTTGCTAAAGGCTACTTTTGCTATGGCGATTCTTGTTCTAATCTCTTCAAGGCATCTCCCATCAGATGTTATTACTGTTCCGAGATAATTGTACCTATTCACTTGTTGAAGAATATTCCCATTTACTTGTATATTACATTGTGGTATTTCGTTCTTCCTAGTGACGACCATAATCTGTGTCTTTTTACAATTTAATTCTAACCCTAGTTGTTCACTGTGTGTAACAACAGCAACTACTAAATATTGCAGGTCCTGTTAATTGTCTGTAATCAAGACTGTATCATCTGCATATCTAATGTTATTGATACATCGTCCCCCAATGTTGATCCTTCCGTATCTTCTATATTTCTGAAAATATTTTCACTGTACAGTGAAAACAGTTCTGGAGACATTACACATCCCTGTCTCACACCTCTTTTAATAGGCTGATACTGACCTACTTCATTATCAACTCTTATGGCAGCTTGTTGTTTCCAATATATGTTCTTTACCAGTCTAAGGTCGTTTCCATCAATTTGTAGATCCTCAAACATCCTTATCATGTCGACATGTCTCACTTTGTCGAAAGCCTTTGTGTAGTCAATAAAGCAAAGGTGTAGACCTTTGCCAACTTATATAAAACGTTCGATTACGGTTCTCAGTATGTACACAGCATTTACTGTACCCTTGCCTTCTACAAACCCACATTGTTCTTCTCCTATTTCAGGTTGTATTTTCCTCCTAACTCTTTGCATGATAATTCTTAGCAAAATCTTCGTGATGTGACTCATTATACTAATTGTTCGATGTTGATCACATTCCAAGGCTCCTGATTTCTTTGGGATTGCAATAAATACGGAATTACATAATTCACGAGGTATATTTCCAGTATCATATATTGTATTAAGCAGTCTGGTAACTTTATCTATTCCATATTCTTCTAAAGCGTTAATCATTTCTGTTGTGATGCAGTCTGAACCGGGGGTCTTGCAAGATTTCATATGGTTAAGAGCATCCTAACCTTAACCTTCAAAAGTGATGGTTCTTCATTATTATTTTGAATATCATACTCTTTATCTCTGTTATCGTCATAGAGGTTTTTCGCGTAATCTGACCATACATGTAAGACCTGATCCTTTTCTATTATGACTCTTCCATCTTTTGTCTTTAGGCAACCGACTGATGTACGTGTTCTTTGATTAGTAAGCTTCTGAATTCTTTTGTGCATTAGTTTCGTATTTTTAATGTTGTGTTGTTCTTCAATTTGTCTGCAATTTTTCTCAAGCCATGCGTCTTTTGCCTCCTTACTGACTTTTCTGTGAATTTCTTCATATTTGGCAGGATTATTTTTGTTCTGTCTTCTTACCTCCATTAGTTGTAAAATATCTTCAGTCATCCATGTCTTACGGCCCACTTTCTAGACTTTTGGAATAGTTTTTTTCTGCCGCACAACTAATTGAATTCTTCAGCATTTCCCATTGATAATCTACATCTTGAAATAATATCTCTAGATCAGACAATAAATCAAATTTGTTCTTTACTTCTGTGTTAAAATTATCTTGTATTTCTTTGTCAGTTTTCAATTTGCACAAGTCATATTTAGGGTTTCCTGTTGTATACTTGACTTTCTTTAACTTTACACTCAATGTGCCTGTAATTAATCTGTGATCACTGTAACAGTCTGCCTTTGGAACTGTTTTTACGACTGTAACTATTTTGAAACCTTCTGCTAATCAGGATGTAATCTATCTTGTTTCTAATACTTCTGTCTTGACTCCTCCATGTCCATAATCCTCAAGGATGCTGTTTAAACCAGGTGTTTCCTACAAGCATTTCTTGTTGTTTTTTTGCCCATTCTACAAGTCTGTATCCTCTTTTATTTCGCTCTCCCAAGCCATGGTTGCCTACACTGCATCCATCGCCTTGCTTTCATATTTTTGCGTTGAAATCACCCATTATGATATTTATTTCTGATGTTTACAGTTCTTCAAAGCAGACTCGATGTCATTATAAAATTCCGCTATACTTTCTTCACTGCATTCACTTGTTGGAGCATATGCTTGAATGAAATTTATTTTAAAAGGTCTTCCGTCTAATTTTACTTATAGAACTCCGAACACCGCCCCTACCTCTTAACAAGGAATCGCCATTTAAAAAAAATTCCAACCCCCCCCCCCCCCAAACCTCACCACTAAACACACATTTTTAATCTTCCAAACCTCCACTACCCCACTACAACTTATAATAGCCGCCATCTTAATATTTAAATTACAAAAAAGGATTAATAGTACCAGAAATGAGTTATAAACCTCTGTCTTACACCCACGTCATATATTTTATGGGGTTCGAACACCGACGGCCCGCGCTCCTCCCGGTCACGCGCACCGATGTCCGCCACACGCACCGATCGCCGGATTTTAAAGGGATGTAATAGTGCCAGAAAAAAAACGATCAATTCATGAGTTATACCCCTTTGGCTCCGGATTGAGAATCCGGATCAATTTTTCACGTGACGTGACATAGCGCTATAAACGGAAATATTCCGGAGCTGGCTCCGGATTTGAGGTGGCAAATGCGCATTCTATACTACTAGCGTCTAGCCCTATTAGTGGCCTCGAAGCATTCGGGGAATACAGGGGTCGACACAGAAATATCTGCGATATTGGATGAGCTTATGCGCAGCGGGGCGGTCTCTAAGGAGCAGGTCCTCGAGTTGAACAGACGCATCATAATTAATTAAACATGGAGCTTTAGGTTTTGAAGGAAATCCGCGACCGGCTTGTTGCGATGGAGACGCGGCTAGCGCCGAAGAAGAATATATCCCTGGTGGTGATGTCAGACAAAAGCGACTGGAAAAATACTACTCTCCAGCGCTGTACCTTGACCCCCAGAAGTCATACGAGCTGGCCTTGTTAATCTAGAGACCTACAACTCCATCAGCAATGTTAACTCCACCAACAATACTTTCGTCTACTTCGTGGGGAAGAAGGAGTGGAAAACCATCGCAATAGAAGCTCGCACAGACCAATCGAAAGATTCAAAGAAAGAAGGAGGAGGCCAAGGATTGGAATGAGAAGGCTGAGAAGAAGTATTACATCACCATAGGACCCAACCCCTCAACCCTTCGAGCCTTCGTAAAGATAACCAGCCCCGACTATGAGGTCGACATGGGCGCTTCGTCTTTGTGCAAAATACTTGGGTTTTACCCACAAATACTGACTAAGTGGTATAAAGAGGAGGAGAAACCAATAGACATCTTCCATGTGAATAGTATTTTGGTTAATTGTAATGTGGTGAGTGGATCTTACCTCGGAGGGGGCACCCACCCCACCATCTACTCGTTCTTCCCCAACGTGTGCTCCGGCTATAAGAGTCTACCTCCCCATCACCCATGCTGGTAGTATACATAGCATACGCGTCTGGTTGACTGACCAAAATGGTGCACAATTAAACTTTAGAGGTGAGCAAATAACTATACGGCTACATATTCGCAGTGTGTAACCGTGTACGTTTCCAACGGCGACGGTTGCGGGTGGGTGGGGGGATGTTCGATTGGTTGGGCTCGGCGGCTCGGGCAGTTGGAAGTCTGGTCTCTTCATGTGCTAAGGTGATACCCAGTGCTGTCAGTAAGGTCGCCAAATTTGTCGGCAGCATCTTAGTTAGGAATGTGGCCAAGACGACAGGGTCGGTGGCCTCCGCGGGTGCCGCCTCAAAAAAGCTGATAGACACTCTCCGGGACAAGCCTTTGCCACCCCAGTTGAACAAAAACTCACAGCTAAGAGAACTGAGGTCTTGAAGCAGTCTGGGGTCGCTGGACATCGCCAGCCGAGGCGGGGGTTTCAAGACAATTTGAGATACGTCTATGCGTTTATAATATCACCATGAAGGAGATCCGCACTTCCATGCTTGAAATTGCGGAGCCTGTGCACGTTGATGAAGATATTGAATCCTTTGAGTATAGGGAGTATGAGTCACAGAACCCAGCTGCTCTTAACCAAAATACCGCTATCCAGATTGATATACACGCTCAGGATGCCTTCACGCTCCCCTCCAAGAGTTACCTTCTAGTAGAAGGCCAGCTCACTGCTGTTGGAGATGCTTACTATGATGGGATAGTCAGGTGGCCTTGGTTAACAATGCCGTTTAGTTCATGTTCAACAAAATACGTTACCAGCTTATTAACAACACCATCGATGATGTGTCATATTCTGGGCAGACTACAACCATGATGATCCTTACATCATGTGGGGAGGTCTTTGCTTGGGGTGAAGGTCTCAAAAGATGTTCGTAAAAGGACTCTGGAGAGGGGGGGAAGGGGGGGGGGGTGCTGTGTGGGGTACTGCGGCGAATGCCAACTCGGGTTGGGATAGGCGGCGCTTATCGTTATGAAGAAACCTACAACTAAAGGCAACTTCATTGTCTGTGTTCCACTCAAATACTTCTTTGGGTTTTGTAATGATTATGTGAAGGTGCTCTATGCTGTGAAGCAATCCCTGCTGTTAGACCGCCAGAACGATGTTAATGTCATCCATCGTGCGGCTGGGATTCCACCAGCGGCCGACATGCCTGATGGTAGGATCACACTAACCAAGCTCGCCTAGATGATACCTCATGTTATAACCTCTCTGAAGTATATGAGCTCGCTCATGACCCTGACAGAGAATAAGGTTAAAGTGCCTATGGCTTTCCGTATCTTACAGTTTGATAGCTTGGCAGTGCCGCAGACCACTTCCTTCACCTGGCAGTTGGGGGTTAAATTCCAGTCAGAGAAACCTCGTTGGATCCTGTGGCTTTTCAAACTGGTCGTGAAAATAGCCAGATAATGAATAACGCCACATTCGATCATGTAAATGTGAAGAATATTAATGCCCTGATCAATAGCGCGCGCTACCCCCTGGTGGATATTAATATCAATTTCAAAGAATTTAGAACCTATCGGGCCTTCAAAGCCTTTGCAGACTTCAAGGAGGCGTTTTATGGTATTACTGGCCGGGAGTCGTCCAACCTGGTGAACCCTATGGATTTTGTTGCCCTCTATCCCATACCTGTTATTGATTTGCGGGCCCAGTCTGAAGCCCGAATGCAGTTCAAGCTATCACCCTCAAGGTGGAGTTCAATGAAACTGTGGCTCCAGACACTAAGGCTTTCGCCGTGATCATCGCGGCTACGTCTCTGATCTTGGCATCTGATGATAGGAAGTTTACTACTGTCTTGCATTAAACACTAGGGGTACACGCAGATAACCATGTCGCTGATATCGTATGGGCTGAGCCTCTCGTCGGGGCAGAAATAGACGTTGGTCAAGGCTGCGAAAGACGGCACTGGCGGCACCCTACGCCTGAGCGTGGAGCAGCTGCATGGTGCCGATAGTGTCGGTCTGACCCAGCGTCAAATTAACCACATTAAGAAGACTGTTGCTGTGGGTTCTGGGGCTGAGCTCACCTTCTCGAAGAGTCAGATTAAGAAGATAGTTGAGGTGGGTGGGTTTTCCCCGCATTGGGTGCCTTGCTACCCCCAATGATGACATTCTAAATCGTTGGAGTCTACCAGCTTGAGTCAGGCGACCCAGTCTCTCGCAGGCGGGCGGTGCGCCCCGGGGTCCAGCGGGGTGGGGCCCCAGGGATACCCTACGCGTTCTGTGTGACCCCAGGTGGCGTAGTATTGGTCCCCACCGCTACCATCACCATTGACGTGTGCGGTACCCCCTGGTCTGGGTCCAGAATCCCCCTTATGGAACTACTAACGGAAGAACGATACACTTTCAGATACAAGCGTACCTTCATTCGGGATGTAATGAGCTAGAGAGGAATGAAGATGCTTATCCTAATGTGATAAATGAGGGACTGCGTGTGGACGCCCAGAGGACGTTTTGAAACTCACAGCAAGTTAGACCACAGTCCTCTGAACCCTAAAGGAGGATGTGGCTACACGTCATCTACAGGAGGGTAGATAGGCAGGGCGTGACCCCCCCCCCCCCACCCACACACACACACACACACACACACACACACATATATATATATATATATATATATATATATATATATATATATATATATATATATATATATATATATATATATATATATATATATATATTCTATGTGTCTCTGGAAGAGTCTAGAATCAAGACTCTAGATTCTACAGGTCAATGCAGAGCGTATGGATGAGTATGCCTAATATAGCAGAGTCATACTATACCAACTATGACCAGGTCGCATTTGGTAAAATGTAATGCACCTTAGAAATCCCTGGTAGAATTGCGATGAGTGATGAACAAACGGTTATGAAGATTCGCAAATGAAGTTAAGCGATGGTCAATTCAGTATGGCCATGGTGAACGCTAACAGCCGAAAATATGCTGAAGTGATTCAATTTAGCAGTATATCATATGTGTGAAATTAATGGTTTATTTGAAAACAGATTTTGCATAGATTTCTACACTGTAACCTGGGTAGTTGATTTCAATGTAATCGAGATAGAATAAGAATAAATACAAGTTGAAGAAGGTTCTAATAAATATAAATCTTGATAGATTAAGTTAAGATGAGATACATGTATTGGTTAGCTGAAACAAAATATTCACAAATTTCCGATTTTTTCAGATCCCAAGATGTACTTCTAGATACAGACACGATATCTTAAGTTAATTAAATATTAGTGATTTGATATGAAATTGTTTGTGAACCGGAAAATGCTGCGCATTTTTCCAAATGCAGCGGGGGTGAGTGTCATGGACCTGAGTCAGGTCATGGGCTAGGGGCACGGCCAGAGTTCCAGCAGAAATGTACTGCCATAACTATGATGCAGAAATTGAGGCAATTGAGATATAAACAGAGAAATTACTAAATACCAGCCATGGTACACAACCTGTTGTGCTATTGACAGATGCAAAATCAGTACTCGAGGCACTCCTGTATGGGAAGGTGCCAGTACTAAGGACACTACTTTCTGAACTTAGCAGTCAGCATAATGTCACCATGCATTGGATACCATCCCACTGTGGAGTATCAGGAAACGACAGAGCTGATCGATTGGCTAAGGAAGGGGCAAAAGAAGAACAGTCAGTCTGATGTACCCATTACATACCACCAAAAGAAAAGAATGATCACATCAGTCAGAAGGTCACCAAAAACTGCTCAGGACGACTACCACGTTATGGACAGACCAGAACAAGTCATCATTCTGCGCCTCAGAACAGGACATAATAGACTATGCAATCACATGTATACAAAATTCAAGATCGGTGACTCAGCCATGTTCACATGCGGTTTTTCGTCGCAGACAGCAGAGCACATACTCCAAGACTGCCCAAAATACAACATATCTAGGCAAACCTTTTGGCCTCGAGAGACAACAGTGGATGATAAAATCTATGGACCGCTGAGTAAACTTAAAGGGACAGTTAAATTCATACAAGAGACAACATTGCAGTTATAGACATATTTCAAGCGAACGAGCGAACGAAAGAAGAAGAAGAAGAAGAAGAAGAAGAAGAAGAAGAAGAAGAAGAAGAAGAAGAAGAAGAAGAAGAAGAAGAAGAAGAAGAAGAAGAAGAAGAAGAAGAAGAAGAAGAAGAAGAAGAAGAAGAAGAAGAAGAAGAAGAAGAAGAAGAAGAAGAAGAAGAAGAAGAAGACGAAGACGAAGAAGACGAAGAAGAAGAAGAAGACGAAGAAGACGAAGAAGAAGAAGAAGAAGAAGAAGAAGAAGAAGAAGAAGAAGAAGAAGAAGAAGAAGAAGAAGAAGAAGAAGAAGAAGAAGAAGAAGAAGAAGAGAAGAAGAAGAAGAAGAAGAAGAAGAAGAAGAAGAAGAAGAAGAAGAAGAAGAAGAAGAAGAAGAAGAAGAAGAAGAAGAAGAAGAAGAAGAAGAAGAAGAAGAAGAAGAAGAAGAAGAAGAAGAAGAAGAAGAAGAAGAAGAAGAAGAAGAAGAAGAAGAAGAAGAAGAAGAAGAAGAAGAAGAAGAAGAAGAAGAAGAAGAAGAAGAAGAAGAAGAAGAAGAAGAAGAAGAAGAAGAAGAAGAAGAAGAAGAAGAAGAAGAAGAAGAAGAAGAAGAAGAAGAAGAAGAAGAAGAAGAAGAAAGAAGAAGAAGAAGAAGAAGAAGAAGAAGAAGAAGAAGAAGAAGAAGAGAAGAAGAAGAAGAAGAAGAAGAAGAAGAAGAAGAAGAAGAAGAAGAAGAAGAAGAAGAAGAAGAAAGAAGAAGAAGAAGAAGAAGAAGAAGAAGAAGAAGAAGAAGAAGAAGAAGAAGAAGAAGAAGAAGAAGAAGAAGAAGAAGAAGAAGAAAGAAGAAGAAGAAGAAGAAGAAGAGAAGAAGAAGAAGAAGAAGAAGAAGAAGAAGAAGAAGAAGAAGAAGAAGAAGAAGAAGAAGAAGAAGAAGAAGAAGAAGAAGAAGAAGAAGAAGAAGAAGAAGAAGAAGAAGAAGAAGAAGAAGAAGAAGAAGAAGAAGAAGAAGAAGAAGAAGAAGAAGAAGAGAAGAAGAAGAAGAAGAAGAAGAAGAAGAAGAAGAAGAAGAAGAAGAAGAAGAAGAAGAAGAAGAAGAAGAAGAAGAAGAAGAAGAAGAAAGAAGAAGAAGAAGAAGAAGAAGAAGAAGAAGAAGAAGAAGAAGAAGAAGAAGAAGAAGAAGAAGAAGAAGAAGAAGAAGAAGAAGAAGAAGAAGAAGAAGAAGAAGAAGAAGAAGAAGAAGAAGAAGAAGAAGAAGAAGAAGAAGAAGAAGAAGAAGAAGAAGAAGAAGAAGAAGAAGAAGAAGAAGAAGAAGAAGAAGAAGAAGAAGAAGAAGAAGAAGAAGAAGAAGAAGAAGAAGAAGAAGAAGAAGAAGAAGAAGAAGAAGAAGAAGAAGAAGAAGAAGAAGAAGAAGAAGAAGAAGAAGAAGAAGAAGAAGAAGAAGAAGAAGAAGAAGAAGAAGAAGAAGAAGAAGAAGAAGAAGAAGAAGAAGAAGAAGAAGAAGAAGAAGAAGAAGAAGAAGAAGAAGAAGAAGAAGAAGAAGAAGAAGAAGAAGAAGAAGAAGAAGAAGAAGAAGAAGAAGAAGAAGAAGAAGAAGAAGAAGAAGAAGAAGAAGAAGAAGAAGAAGAAGAAGAAGAAGAAGAAGAAGAAGAAGAAGAAGAAGAAGAAGAAGAAGAAAAGAAGAAGAAGAAGAAGAAGAAGAAGAAGAAGAAGAAGAAGAAGAAGAAGAAGAAGAAGAAGAAGAAGAAGAAGAAGAAGAAGAAGAAGAAGAAGAAGAAGAAGAAGAAGAAGAAGAAGAAGAAGAAGAAGAAGAAGAAGAAGAAGAAGAAGAAGAAGAAGAAGAAGAAGAAGAAGAAGAAGAAGAAGAAGAAGAAGAAGAAGAAGAAGAAGAAGAAGAAGAAGAAGAAGAAGAAGAAGAAGAAGAAGAAGAAGAAGAAGAAGAAGAAGAAGAAGAAGAAGAAGAAGAAGAAGAAGAAGAAGAAGAAGAAGAAGAAGAAGAAGAAGAAGAAGAAGAAGAAGAAGAAGAAGAAGAAGAAGAAGAAGAAGAAGAAGAAGAAGAAGAAGAAGAAGAAGAAGAAGAAGAAGAAGAAGAAGAAGAAGAAGAAGAAGAAGAAGAAGAAGAAGAAGAAGAAGAAGAAGAAGAAGAAGAAGAAGAAGAAAAGAAGAAGAAGAAGAAGAAGAAGAAGAAGAAGAAGAAGAAGAAGAAGAAGAAGAAGAAGAAGAAGAAGAAGAAGAAGAAGAAGAAGAAGAAGAAGAAGAAGAAGAAGAAGAAGAAGAAGAAGAAGAAGAAGAAGAAGAAGAAGAAGAAGAAGAAGAAGAAGAAGAAGAAGAAGAAGAAGAAGAAGAAGAAGAAGAAGAAGAAGAAGAAGAAGAAGAAGAAGAAGAAGAAGAAGAAGAAGAAGAAGAAGAAGAAGAAGAAGAAGAAGAAGAAGAAGAAGAAGAAGAAGAAGAAGAAGAAGACGAAGCTGCTGACTTGCAATGCGGTAATACGGGATATTGAAACTGTGCTCACTACCCCTTGGCTGCAGACACTGTCTCACATTTCCCCAAAAAAAGAAGCATGCCCGTGTGGAACTAGAGTTCACAACTCTTAACATTTTCTTTGGGACTTCACACAATCTCAGACATGACCAGAGGGTGCAGAGCTGAGGCAGCGACAAGACGAAGAAGACAATTAGCACTTTGAAATGATACTGTTTAAGGTATACCAGATATCTAAACAATACAACAGAACTACTTTCCAAAGCATTCAACCAAACAACATAAGAGTAAACGTATTGACATATCAGCCATGGGAACATAACTCTGTTCAACCTCTAACTGAATAATCAAGTTTTCTATTTACAATAAACAAAACAGAAACACAGTCAATGTCTTCAGTTAGAAAGCCACCATCACCACTTCAAGATGATTACGATTTTATGGGCAGACCACCAAAAAAAAAAAAATCATTATTCTGCACCGCAGAATGGTATACAATCGACTATACAGAGATATGTATACAAAATTCAAGGTTGGCGAATCAGCCTGTGCACATGTGGATTGGCGCCACATACAGCTGATCACATACTCTAAGATTGTCAAATACTACATGTCTAGGCAAACCTTAGAAACAATAGTAGAAGATAAACTGAATGGACCACTGAGCTAACTGGTGTTTGTCCGTCAAGAATGAAGATCATTAATTTCAACCAGTGGAGTTGAAAGTTTGGAACCGTGAATTCTAAGATGGCTAGTAAGGCCTATTTTGGCTCGAAACGTTCTTTGACAATGTGGACGAAGATAGCTTGACGTTCCAGGAGTAGGGTCTTTTTTTCATAGCTTTTGCAGTCCTGTTTGCTTCACAAGTGACTACACCCTTGCGTAATGATGTTCGTCATGAATTTCGGTCTTTGGCAGCAGTCTCCCAAGTGTTGTTATGAATTCCATCCATCCATCATGTGGCATAACGATAAGCGTTGGTGGTTATGATTCGCCATGTCATTCGATCACCAGAGTCGTGGATCAGCTCAGTGATTTTGTCTCGACTTTGCCATGTAGTAAATCCATCCAGGTATTTACTTCTCTGTCTTCCTCTTGTTCTCTTCACCTCGATCTTGCCAGTTTTCACCAAGCTCTCAAATTTATTTCTTCTCATAACATGCCCAAAACTGCATTGACTGTCTACGTCTAATTTCTCTAATTATTTTACGATTTTCATTTGTTTCGTGTACCTTTTTCTGTCTGTCCATGGTATTCTTTGCATGCTCCTCAGAAACCTCATTTCTATAGCAATAAGATGGTTTTTTTTCAGCTTGACTGCTCACTGTCCACGCTTCACATCCTTATAAAATTACAGGCTCTATGTTGCACCTCAACACTCTTTTTCTCGTAGCAATTGACATCTTTGTATTGGTCAGTATGTTTTTCAACTTGCAAAAGGCTACCTTCGCCATGGTGATTATTGTTCTATTCTCTTCAAGACATCTCCCATCAGATGTTATGACTGTTCCGAGATAATTGTACCGATTCACTTGTTTTGGAATATTCCCATTTACTTGTATATTACGTTGCGTTGATTGGCTGGCTCGGCAAAACTGGGTAGAGTAATGATGCATGACAAGACAGAAGTGGTTGCTGCCTTGTGGAAGCACGTGTACACCTCGGAGGAGCAAATGGATCACCATAGTCTGGTAAGAATGAGACAGCGAAGTGTGACTAGGGGATCTGGCCGACGATCGACGCTCAGAGGAAAGGCGAGACGGACAAACAATCAGATTGCTACTGGAACTATTAGTGTTGGAACTCTTCGCTGGCTGCTGGGGATGGGGACGGAGCACTTATGGGAATGTCCCGAGTGCTGTGATGTCGGTTTCTAAATCAATCAATCAATCAATCAATCTTCTTCCTAGTGACTAACATAATCTGTGCCGTCTTACATTTTAATTCTAAATCTAGTTGTTCATTGTGTGCAACAACCGCATCAATACTGTGTTATCTACATATCTAATCTTACTTATGTTTCTTCCTGCAACGATGATTCCTTTCTTATCTTGTACATTTCCGAAATATTTTTTTTTTTTACTCTGAAGGGAATAAAGATCTATCTGGAGACATTACACATCCCTGTCTCACTCCTCTCTTAATAGACCGATATTGACATGCTTCATTATCTATCGTTATGGCTGCTTTTTGTTTCCAATATATGTTATTTGCAAGTCTAATGTCTTTCCCATCAATTTGTAGATCCCAGAGCATCTCTATCATGTTGACATGTCTTACTTTATCGAAAGCCCATGTGTAATAAATAAAGCAAATATGTAGATCTATGTCTACTTCTATAGAACGTTCAATTACTGGTCTCAGCATATACACAGTATTTACTGTACTCTTGCCTTCTACAAACGCACATTGTTCTCCAATGTCAAGATGTATTTTCTTCTTAACTCTTTGCATGATAATTCTTAACAAAGTCTTTGTGATGTAACTCATGATACTAATTTTACGATGTTGAACAATTTCCAAGGCTCTTGATTTCATTGCGATTGCAATAAATACATAATTCATGAGCTGTATCTCCAGTATCATATATTATATTCAGCAGTCTGGTAACTTTATCTATTCCATATTCTTCTATAGCATTAATCATTTCTGTTGTCATGTTGTCTGAACCGGGGGTCTTGTCAGTCTTCAAATGGTTAAGAGCATTCCGAACCTCCATCTTCAAAACGGATGGTCCTTCATTATTATTTCGAACATCATACTGTTCTTCTCTGGTATAATCATAAAGGTTTTTCACATAATCTGACCATACATGAAACATTTGATCTTTTTCTATTATGATTTTCTCATCTTTTTTTGTTTTTAGGCAGCATGTAGATGTACGTAGTCTTTTATTAGTAAATTCCTGAATACTTTTGTGCATTAATGTGGTATTTTTACCGTTGTGTTGTTTTCAATTTTTTTGCACGTTTTTTCTCGAGCGATGCTTCTTTTACCTTCTTACATAATGGTCTGAGTTTTCTGGGAATTTCTTCATATTTGGCAGGATTATTTTTGTTGTGTCTTCTGGTTTCCATTAGTTGCAACATTTCTTCAGTCGTCCATATCTTACGACCCACTTTCTTTAATTTTGGAATAGTAGTTTCTGCAGTCAAACTGACTAAATTCTTCAACATTTCCCATTGATCATCCACATCATGAAATAGGATCTCTAGATCAGACAATATATAAAATCTGTTCTTTACTACTGTGTTAAAATTGTTTTCTATTTCCTTGTGATTTTTCAATGTACAAATATCATATTTACTGTTTCCTTTTGTATACTTTGCTTTCTTTAACTTTACCTTACAGTGCATGCAATCAATCTGTGATCACTGACTCCATGTCATTATAAAATTCCTCTATAATATCTTCATTGGATTCTCCTGTTGGGGCATATCTTTGTATGGCGTTTATGTTATAAGGTCTGCCAATTAATTTTACCAGTAGTACACTATATGACACAGGCCAATATCCTTGAAAAGATGTTGATGTTTGCCGATCCAAGATAATTGCTACACCTCTTTTCCGTTCATCTCCCCCAGAATAAATAATTTTAAAATCATCCCCTGTCTTATTCCCTGCCCCTTTCCAGCTCGTCTCGCACATTCCTAATATATTAATCTTCTCTCTTTCCATTTCTTGTTTAATGTTATCTAATATTCCGTCGTCGCTTATGGTCCGAACATTCCATGTTGTTAATTTTAGTGTCCCTGTCCTTTTCTTGTGATGATCTGTAATTAAGTGAATCATGATAAACTAGGCAACTTTAAAAAACGTAGTTTACCGTTGCTTTCCTTCCTAACAATGACCATACTGGTCGGCGACTGTAGCCATTGTCTTGATAAAGAGATCTTCTGCCTACCGTTGCGAAACTTGAGACCTTGAGACCATAATTGTCACAGCCCCATATTACACATGAAATTAAATCAAGCTTAATCACATTAGCTACTGGCCTGGGACGCGTTTAATGTACACACAGCTTGGCACATGCGTGTTGCGCATGCGCTGTGTAAGTCGGAAGACAGAAGAGGTCATTGTTGTTGTTGACAGTTAGCGTTAAGATGACTGGGGACGGTCGGGTTTTAGAACCATTTTAGTTATGGGGTTGTTTTAAAAGACATTAATATGTAGAAGGGTTAGCCAGTATTTAGTGATTGTGCGGGTTTTTGGAATAGGGATTTTTCTTCATGTTATATATAACAAACGCTTATAAGAAATAAACATTAATTTAATGTTATTGTTATCACAACGTTATGTCTGTTGATTTCTATTACAACCAGTTTTGTGTTCGGGTCGGATGGGGCATCATTAGTAATATTACTTTCTGTCACAAGCCATATGTTTATGACAGAAATTATGAGGGATCGTCCTGAATAATTTCCTTTTCGACCTAGAGATGTATAGATATATTTATTGAATACATTACATGAATACATACTCTCTCGCGATATAAAGGGACATGTGTGTAGATCAGTTTGTTATGTATACAGTCAACAACTATTCAATGTCAACATGAGGACTTGTCTCTTCATCACCATCATCATCGTTTACTGTGGTTCGAGCACTAGCGTCACAAACAGATAAGTGTCTTAATTTTGACATATATTTTCCAATGATTCCAGAGTGCTGTTCAGTATCATCATTTTGAAATTTACAATATATCCTCGACCTACAAGAATGTCATCACTAAGCGACTTTGTTTAGTTTGCTATAAAATGTGGTATCACAGGCGAACAACTTGTAACATGGAGAGAAAAGAAGTATGGTAAATACATTGAAAGAGAAGAGCGAATGAAGGAAAGAGAATTAAGAAAATTAGATAAAGAACTTGCTGCAAAGCAAGCTGAACTAGAGCAAAAGCAAAGCAAGCTACATTAGACATACAAGCAAAGCAAACTGCACTAGACGCACAAGTCAAGAAGGCGGAATGAGAAGCACAAGCGAAGCAAGCTGAACTAGACGCACAAACAAAGCAATCTGAACAAGTTGTGCAAATAAAGCAAGCTGAACTCGACGCACAGACAAAACAAGCAGAGTATGATATGCAAGTTAAATACAACAACTAGAATTAGAAAATAAAACTGACACCGCTGCATGGAAATGTGAAACAAAAGACTGTGAACCAAGGAACAAACAATACCAGGGTATAGTGAAGAATTCTTGTTCAAGGAACAATATTTCCGCATGGACACAAAACTTTGAAGCATTGATGTCCCACTAGACGTTCCAAAAGAATGGCATATCTTATATGTTAACTATTTATCGTTAGAGCCATTGAAAGTGGTGGAAACCATACTCGACCACCTAAGAACAAACTACAAATATGTCAAAAACCGAATTTTACAGGATTTTTCGCTGGATCAGGAGGGCTTCCGAACTCAATTTAAAAACCTTGTTCCAAAGACCAATCAGGCCTTTCTGGACTACGTATCTGACGTCCAGAGAATTTCTGACAAGTGGATTAAAGGTGCTAAGGTGCAGGCTGATTTTCATCTGTTAAAAGATTTACTAATAAGAGATAAAATATTATCTTCGTTACCAACTATGTTCTCGAAATTTCTACTGGAGAATGAAAGTAGTTCTGTTGAAGAAATAGATAGAAAATGCTCAGCCTATTAAAACGCACACAGAGACATCTTCTCCATTGCAACACCTGATATCGCATTTGGTGCTGCAGCCACAGTGTCCCCAACATAAAATCATTCAAGGAGGACAAGACCTATTCCCATAACAACAAAGGGTGGAAATAAAAAAAAGGGAAGATGATAACATGCACATATTGCTTGATGTCACATGGTGACAATGATATGTGTGACAAAAATCCAGACTATCAACGTTATTTGAAAAAAAATCATGTATCGACAGCAAACTAGATCAAATCCATATAAATGTATGAACTACACTCAAATTTAAGGCCGTTTTCATTCAAAATTCTCAGATAACCAGAAATGTCTGATATAAGCCAAATCTCATGGATGTGATATCACCATTCCTTCAAATGAATATTTCCAAGTTCGTGTTTCAAAATTACAACGTTGCCATATGTGGACTTTGGTGATAATGAAAGCATTAATTAAAGCTAATAAATGGATTCCTCCCATCATTAACAAAATTGTCAGCTATGTCATTTTTTTTTTCAAAGCAGAGAATAACAAGATGACATCGTTGCCAAATAATCCATCAATAATTGTACTAGGTCGCGTTGCCCTGATGTGACGGATAATATGATCAGGAAGTTGAACAATCCGGTATATGACTTGAAATCCAAAGCCAACTTGTACTAACAACTAGATTCACAAACTGCCATTGATAAAAGTGGCATAACTAGCTCTACAAGGGTTGAACATATCCGCAATAGCCTCGCCAGCAGCCTTCACATATTGACAAAATATAAAAACCGGTTTTTGTATTGATTTTACTTATAGTAATCTAGATTATATTCCTGCAGATCTGGTTAAACTGAAGTATTTACAGAACAAACTATACTACATAAACACTGTTTTTTCTCGTGTAGAATGTATCTACCTCAATTGCAACTACCACATCCAGATCATAAACATGGACTAATTAAGCACTGGATATTTTAATAGTTTATCGGATAGTTGTGGCACGACTAATATTCACCGATGCGCATTATTCATTTTTGCATAAGTATTTAAATTTATATGTATGTATGTATGTATGTATGTATGTATGTATGTATGTATGTATGTATGTATGTATGTATGTATGTATGTATGTATGTATGTATGTAATGTATGTATGTATGTATGTATGTATGTATGTATGTATGTATGTATGTATGTATGTATGTATGTATGTATGTATGTATGTATGTATGTATGTATGTATGTATGTATGTATGTATGTATGTATGTATGTATGTATGTATGTATGTATGTATGTATGTATGTATGTATGTATGTATGTATGTATGTATGTATGTATGTATGTATGTATGTATGTATGTATGTATGTATGTATGTATGTATGTATGTATGTATGTATGTATGTATGTATGTATGTATGTATGTATGTATGTATGTATGTATGTATGTATGTATGTATGTATGTATGTATGTATGTATGTATGGTCCAGTGATCAAAAGAAGTGCACCATTGAAAACCTTGACTGGAGAAATCATCACTGACAAGAAACGGCAGATGGACAGATGGGTAGAGCACTATTTTGAGCTTTACTCAAGTGAGACCAAACTAGCGGATGATGCCCTCAACGCCATAGAGGCTCTACCAACTTTTGACCACCTGGACACACTTCCCACCATAACAGAAGTTAAGTGTGCTATAAATGAACTTGCATCTGGCAAGGCTCCAGGTAAGGATGGGATTCCAATAGAGGTTATCAGGAGTGGGCAAGACACACTCACTATACAGATCCACCAGCTAATAGAGCTATGCTGGCGTGAAGGACAAGTCCCACAGGATTTCAAAGATTCAAGCATCATAACACTGTACAAGAACAAGGGCGATCGGAGCGACTGCAACAACTATAGGGGTATCTCACTTCTGTGTATTGTTGGAAAAGTATTTGCCAGAATTGTTCTGCGCAGACTTCAAGTCCTAGGAGATCAAGTCTACCCCGAATCACAGTGTGGCTTTCGACAGAACCGGTCTACCACTGATATGATATTCTCATTGCGACAAATGCAAGAAAAATGCCGTGAACAGAATCAACCACTGTTTATTGCCTTCATCGACCTCACAAAGGCATTTGATTTGGTCAGTCGTGAGGGTCTGTTCAAGGCACTAAAGAAGATTGGCTGCCCACCAACTCTTCTGTCCATTGTGGAATCGTTCCACACAGGCATGAAGGATATAATCAAGTTTGATGGTGCAACTTCTGAAGAATTTGCAATCAAGAGTGGAGTTAAGCAAGGTTGTGTACTAGCTCCCACCCTCTTTGGAATATACTTTTCACTTCTACTGAAATATGCATTTCGTGATCAGGATGGTGGTATATACATTCACTCACGCTCAGATGGCGGCCTCTACAATGCTCAGAGATTGAAGGCTAAGACCAAAATTAGGAGGGTACTGATCAGAGAGTTGCTTTTTGCAGATGATGCTGCAGTTACGACCCACTCTGAGGAAGAATTGCAATGTCTACTATCTGCATTCTCCAATGCTTGTTCTGAATTTGGTTTAACAATTAGCAAAAAGAAGACACAGATTATGTCACAAGGTGCACATGGGGTACCATCAATCTTTATTGACGACGCTGAACTAGAGATAGTAGACCATTTTACATATCTAGGATCAGTGGTTAATAGCAAATTATCCCTAGATCAGGAAATCAACATCCGGATTGGTAAGGCAGCAACAACAATGAACAGGTTAAGAAAAAGAGTCTGGGAGAACAGGAAGCTTACTGCCAAAACAAAAGTCCTTGTCTATCAAGCCTGTGTCCTTAGTACTCTTCTCTATGGCAGTGAAACCCGGACAACTTACTCACACCAAGAGAACAATCTAAACAGCTTTCATATGCGGTGTTTGCGAAGAATTCTTGGTATTAAGTGGCAAGACAAAATCACAAATACTGAAGTATTGGAAAGATCAGGTTGTGTGACAGTTTATTCCATGCTCAGTCTTCGTAGACTTAGATGGATAGGACATCTTAGGAGGATGGATGATGGTAGAATACCAAAGGATATCTTTTTTGGTGAATTACAGATGGGTAAGAGATCTCAGGGTCGGCCTCTACTACGATACAAAGATGTGTGTAAGCGGGACATGATTGATACAGGCATTGATAATGCACATTGGGAGCAAGTCGCAGCTGAACGTGTTGCATGGAGGGCAAATATCAGAAATGGAATAAAGTCAAAGGAGAAAATTATTGCAGAAAAGTCACACACCAAGCGTTTGAGACGTAAGATGGTGCATGATGGTGGAAATGACCATGTGTTCAGATGCACCCACTGTGAACGGACATTTACAGCGCAAATTGGCCTTATCAGTCACACTCGCTACCGCCATAGTTAAAAGTTATTATGCCTTTTTAAAGCACAAACTATCGTCTGTCAAGACGGCAATGTGCCAATGTATGTATGTATGTATGTATGTATGTATGTATGTATGTATGTATGTATGTATGTATGTATGTATGTATGTATGTATGTATGTATGTATGTATGTATGTATGTATGTATGTATGTATGTATGTATGTATGTATGTATGTATGTATGTATGTATGTATGTATGTATGTATGTATGTATGTATGTATGTATGTATGTATGTATGTATGTATGTATGTATGTATGTATGTATGTATGTATGTATGTATGTATGTATGTATGTATGTATGTATGTATGTATGTATGTATGTATGTATGTATGTATGTATGTATGTATGTATGTATGTATGTATGTATGTATGTATGTATGTATGTATGTATGTATGTATGTATGTATGTATGTATGTATGTATGTATGTATGTATGTATGTATGTATGTATGTATGTATGTATGTATGTATGTATGTATGTATGTATGTATGTATGTATGTATGTATGTATGTATGTATGTATGTATGTATGTATGTATGTATGTATGTATGTATGTATGTATGTATGTATGTATGTATGTATGTATGTATGCATGCATGCATGCATGCATGCATGCATGCATGCATGCATGCATGCATGCATGCATGCATGCATGCATGCATGCATGTATGTATGTATGTATGTATGTATGTATGTATGTATGTATGTATGTATGTATGTATGTATGTATGTATGTATGTATGAATGTATGTATGTATGTATGTATGTATGTATGTATGTATGTATGTATGTATGTATGTATGTATGTATGTATGTATGTATGTATGTATGTATGTATGTATGTATGTATGTATGTATGTATGTATGTATGTATGTATGTATGTATGTATGTATGTATGTATGCATGCATGTATGTATGTACGTATGTATGTATGTATGTATGCATGCATGCATGTATGTGTATATATATATATATATATATATATATATATATATATATATATATATATATATATATATATATATGTATGTATGTATGTATGTATGTATGTATGTATGTATGTATGTATGTATGTATGTATGCATGTATGTATTGTGTATGTATGTATGTATGTATGTATGTATGTATGTATGTATGTATGTATGTATGTATGTATGTATGTACGTATGTGTGTGTGTGTGTGTATGTATGTATGTATGTATGTATGTATGTATGTATGTATGTATGTATGTATGTATGTATGTATGTATTTATGTATGTATGTACGTATGTGTGTGTGTGTGTGTGTATGTATGTATGTATGTATGAATGTATGTATGTATGTATGTATGTATGTGCGTCCGTGCGTGCGCGCGCGCATTGATATTTTTTATTTTAATTTATTCTTTTTTAGTGTATTCTTTTTTTTTTGTTATATAATATCTTACCCCATATTATTATATTATAATCTTAAAAGTTGTTATTTAATTATTTGTTTTCTTCCCGATTTGAAAAATTATTCTCTGACGTTAACATGTGAAAATAATTATTTATTTTTTTTTGTCATTGCACACTGGGGCAGTATTTATATTCTTTACTTCTTATTATATTTAATATTACATTTTTGGTGTTTATGATTTCATAGATATTGCATGCATACTGCATTATTTATTTTTCTCTTTAGCTATGTTAAAAATCAGTACTTGGTATACATTTTCATTTGTGGTATATTATTAACATTTATGGAAATTGAGATACCCAGTAAGTGACATTTAACAAACATTACTGTAGAGGTATATTTGCTGTTTCAGTATGAAAGTATATCCGAAAGTTGTAGATTTATCTTCAAATTACCTTGATATATTTGCAAATAATTATGTACCCGTTGTCACTAAACAAAGACATGTGTAACTGAAGAAGATGGCAATTGTGCTTGCAGGAAAAGTTGCTTAAAAGTGTTGTGCTAGTAATACATTATCACAGGATCAACTGAGGTGTTAATACATTACAGGTGAAGAGTGTTGATGATTGTGTTATGATATCTTATGGGTGGTTTGCCCATGGTTTGGAGATATGAGACCAGAGACTTGAGTGTTGGTCTTGCATAGACTGGAAGGCACCTCGTCTTTGATGTTTTCCTGGCAATGGCTAAGGGGTATTAAGCTAACCTCATGATATGTCAGATTGGGAGATCGTAGCCTGAGCCTGGGTGGCGAGTCTGGCGTAAGTCGGGTAATCCATATCCATCCATTATGCGCCATGCCGATAAGCGTTGGCGGTCATGTTTTGCCATCTCACTCGATCACCAGAATCGTGGATCCGCTCCGTGTTCTGTCTCGACCATGTCACGTGGCCAAGCCATCCAGGTATTTACTTCCCGGTGTTCCCTTTGGTCTCTTCCCTTCGATCCTGCCAATTGTCACCAAGTTCTCCGAGTCATTTCGTCTCATAACATGCTCACAAATTTTGACTGTCTACGTCTGATTTCTCTAATCAGTTTACGGTCTTCATTTGCTTCTTGAAGGACTTGTAATCCATATAGCTTAGTCGGTTATGAGACAGCCGACATCAGTTTGTTTGAATATGGTTACACATTACCAATTCATATACCACTATGTCTATGTAAAATGTAAGCTTCGTATTGAGTCCCGACTAGTCATGAGATGGAAGGTCACAACTAATATGACACAACTTTTTTATTGTTCGTAAACAAGCAAAAAGCAACTTAAGCCATGGATTACATCAGACACTTTAGAATTAATACAACAACGAAGTGAACAGAAACAGAAAGGAGGTGAATCCGATAACAGCAGGATGACGTATAAAACTTTAACTCGAGAAATAAGAAAGAACACAAGATAGGACATAAATTAATATATACAAGATTGCTGTACCAGAATAGAGCAATATCATAAGACAGGAAGAGATTACGAAATGTTCAAAGAAATGAAGTTATTGACAAGAAATGTTCAACCTCAATTGAATGTTATCTGTGACAAGATGGGAAATACCTTAACAGAATCTAGACAATTTCTAGAAAGATGGTAGGAGTACGGCAGTGGAATGTATTATATTAGTGACAGTGGGGATATGAATGAGATACATTAGATGAAATTGTATGGGCAATAAAGAACCTGAAGAATGGTAAATCACCTGGATGGGATGAGATACCAGCTGCGCTAATTAAAGCGGGAGGAGAAGAAAGCATACAAATCTATCACGCATTATGTAAAAAGATATGGAAATATGGTATATGGCTAAAAGATTGGAAGAGAACTATCTTCAATCCAATATCAAAACAGGGCAATCCTGAAACTATGCACCAACTATAGAACCGTTGCCCGGATCAGTCGTGCAAGTAAAATTCTACTAAAAATCATAATGGGAAGACTTCGTAAGAAAATGGAAGAAGAAATTAACGTGGTTCAAGCTGGATGTAGACAAGGAAGAGAAACAAACGATCGCATTCTCAATATGCGTTTAATAAAAGAGAAATGCTGAGAATTTAATGTAAACCTATTTTCATTTTTTTTTTGTTTTTTTTGTGTGTGGATTATTCAAAAGAATTTGACTGTGTACAACATTAGAAACTTTGGGAAATCATGAGGAATATAGGCTTTCCACCACATGCAATACAACTCATAAGAATGCTCTATCTAGACCAACAAGCAGCGATTAGAATAGATGGCGAGACATCAGATTGGTTTGACATCAAGCAAGGAGTCCGTCAGGGATGTGTGCTGTCCCCTATTTGTTTAACCTGTACGCCGAAAATATAATAAGAAATGTAAGAGATGATATAAACAGGGAGCTATATGATGGCATAAATACGGTGGTCATGACATACCAGAGATTCGGTATGTTGATCATACAGTATTGATATCCACAACACAGACTGGTATAGAAAACCTACTAGCCTCAACCCAATTGAATAATGAAAATCACAACTTATATCTTAACATAGCAAAAACAAAGATAATGCATACAGATAAAACCACTATTTAGACAGAAATATATGTTAATGAGGAAAAATTTGAGGTGGTGGAAAATTTTGGATATCTTAGGTCTTTGATTACCAACAACGGTGACACAATAAAAGAAATTAAACGACGACTATCAATTGCTCTTCAAAGATTAAAACAACTGAATAAATTAATGAATGGGATAGACAGAACTACAAAAATTAGATTTTTAAGAGCATGCATCTTTCTCATTGCAACATACGCCTGTGAGACCTGGACACTTACTAAACAAGCTGAACAGCGCATAAATGCCTTTGAATATAAATGTTATAGACGAGTTCTAAGAATATCTTGGGTAAAGAAAAGAACAAATGCATCCATACTTCAAGAGCTGAATATTGAAGAAGGTTGGCTATTAAAGATGATAAAACAAAGAAAATTGAAATATGTTGGTCACTTGAAACGTCATGAAAGTTTGGAGAGAACAATAATGGAGGGGTCTATGCCTGGGAAGAGAGGAAGAGGAAGGCCAAAGAGAAGATGGATGCAGAAAGTGGCTGATGATTTCCAGATGGGTGTTTCGGACGCGGGACATCTTGCTTATGTTCGAGGGGTTTACCGGAAGGTTGTTATCGGAGCGAGGTTCTGCAAAGGACATTCTACTGAATGAATGAATGACACAAGCATTGCATATTTATTGGACATTCACGCAAAGGATGGGGTATATACTCATGTAATATGATGATAAGTGTAATATTGATCTGCGACTTTAAAAGTATATTATTGTTCAGTAAAGTAACATGACAGTGTTTGTCACATTTCTGAAATCAGAAAAGTGCCAAATTTGAGAGAGGGGTTGGATGTCACAGCCCCATATTACACATGAAACTAAATCAAGTTTAATCACATTAGCTACTGGCCCGGGACGTGTTTAATGTACACACAGCTCGGCGCATGCATGTTGCGCATGCGCTGTGTAAGATGGAAGACGGAGAGGTCATTCTGGTTGTTGACAGTTTGCGTTAAGATGACTGGGGACGGTCGGGTTTTAGAACCATTTTAGTTACGGGGTTGTTTTAAAAGACATTAATACGTAGAAAGGTTAGCCGGTATTTAGTGATTGTGCGGGTTTTTGGAATATGGATTTTTCTAAATGCTGTATGTAACAAACGTTTATAAGCTATATAAAATGACACAAAGTAGTGCAGCTTTACATAACAGATTTACGACACATACAGGACGTTGCGGTGATTAGCCTTCATCAGCAAACAAACACATTCACAAACACAACATATAGTCAAGGAGATCTCAAGGAGTCAAGGAGAACAAAAGGATGAAATAATTAAAGCAATAAAGAGAAAATGAGAATTGAAAAAAATGTTCATACTTACCTCACAGTTCCGATCTGTGAGTAACTCAGAATATCTCCGATGTATTCTTTTTATACCCAACCGACGGAGTTTGATGGAGTGTCAAAGATCTACAGAGGAGCTTAGAGAGTTAAGACGGAGCTATACAGAGAACACCAGACAGGAGAGACACGGGCACTATATTTAGCTTGACAACAGGACACATTCGTGTCAACTAAGAGGTCGTTGAGTGCTTATGAGCGAGGGTTTCCCAAGAGTATAGGAAACTCGCCTCTCGACGAGTAACTGGAGAATACCAGTTACTTTAGTTAACTGACCAAGCGGGCTGGGACTCTACGCACGCAAACACGCCAGCGCACGGAGGACTGAATGTCCGTGGTTCAACGCGCAACTAGAAGCGTGCCTCAGACTGGAACAAGGACGGATAGAGAGCAGACGTGTTCGCTAGGAACCTTATATAGTTTATCGACAATAGTGTTAGCTAGGCTTGAGATTCCAATTAGTTAATAGTATCATTATTTTCACCTCTTCAATGCATCTGTGAAACATACCATGTTGTTTATTATCAATGAAGTATTCCGCTCGCAGAGCTTGTTTGTAATCAGCTCTAAATAAAAATGTATCCTTTTGCAAACCACACGAGTTATTGATTCGTGTCGTGCAAAAGTAGGGAGTCCTGAATTACCTGTCGCAAGTAGGTTGCTGACAGGCAGGACCCATTTGGTGTCAGAAGTTTTCTGAACCAACGTCTAAAGACTCTAAATTTATTTTGTGGTGTTAAAATTACCCAAACGTGAATTATTTATTATATAATGTTTGAAATAAATTGTTTTTCGAGCTTGAACACCAAAATACTTTAAAAAGTAACATTTGTGGAGCTTGAACCACAATTAAGAGAAAATAATTTAGAAATTGTGTAATTCTGTGAAAAGTGATAGCAAATGTTGATGAAGTTGGTTAAATAAATATATTTACAAATATGTTGCAAAGTTATCAAGCACACCATCGTGTACATTTCATTTTGTGTGATACATCCATCAATGTCAACATTCATCACATTTAAGAGTATATTAGCTACTAAACGGAATCAATAGAGCGTAGTTATACCAACCAGAAGGAAAGTGAAGACAAGACGACAGTGACACCCGTATGACGAATCATCTTACTAATCATGACAATCATTGATACTATCATATCATTCATTCATTAACATCATTTTTCATTATCCAAATCACATTTGTTATTGATCAGCCGCATGAAAGATGAACATGTATTTGTAGCATAGACATGTTTTCTAAAGTATTGATGCTCTACTAAATAGAAGCGTCAGCTCTCCAAACAAGTCGATCATTTTTGTGTACGGAAGTCAGCGGTGGAACATCCCAAGTGCCAAGTTTTTCCAACCGATTAGATGAGCATATTTTCGAATAATTTTGATACTGACCATTTTAACGATGCATCTTTATTTTCAGTGTCAATGTAAATAACTAACATATAACTGTACAACTATTGTGTGAAATTGAAATATTATTATTGTAAAATAACATAAAATCATAAAATGGCATCGTTAAATGACTGCATCCAGGCAGGCAAGGCACTAGGCCATAATGGACAAGAATTAGAGAAATGGGTTGATCAAAGATACAAAGAAGAAATAGCTCGACAGAAGGAAGAAGCAGAGAGAAAAGCCGCTCTAGATAGAGATGAAAGAGCATTAGAAAGACAGCATCAAAAACAGTTGAAAGAAGTAGAGGAAGCCACCAAACAAAAGCAGATACAAGTAGAGTCAGAGACAAAGTTAAAGATGAAAGAGTTAGAGATAGAGTCAAACAGTCAAATAGCCTCTAGTAAACAAAAGAGCCAGGAGGAGCAAAATAAATTTTCAAAATATAAAGGCCTTATCAAGCCATACAGCTTAGGCGATTCCATCTCTGCATGGACTGAGAATATAGAGTTTCAACTTAAGACTCAGAAAATACCGTTGGAAGATTGGGCAATGATCAACATGAGAAATCTCAGTGGTGAGCCATTAAAAGTAATAGAATCAATACCTACAGAACTAAGGAGTGACTATCAATACATCCACGATAGAATCATGCAACACTTCTTACTTGACGCTCCGGGGTATCAGATTCAATACTAACAAATAAAACCCAAACCTACTGAAACCTTCCTAGATTACGTCTCTAACGTACAGAGTACATTTAATAAATGGCTGAAGGCGGCAAAAGTGGGGAAAAACTTTGATAAACTGCAAGATCTAATGGTAATGGACAAGGTAATATCCACGGTCCCTACCCCGTTTGCAAAGTTCCTCCAACAGGCAGACATAGAATCCATTCAAGAGCTAGAAAAACGTGGGTCTGCTTACTTTTCTGCAAATCGTGATATCTTTAAAACCACCATCCATGATACTGAGATCACTGCCTTTGTGAAAAAACGAACCTAATAGATCGTATAGGCAAAAAGAGTATCGTAGGAAAGACCAGTCCTATCAAAAACCTCCACGATGTGGATATTGCAATTTATATAATCCCAGTTATTCTATGTGCGATAAGAACCCAGCATATCCATCTCATTTAGAAACAGTCATAAAGAAGCAAGAGAATAGAAGAAACTCGTTCAAACGTGCTATTAAATGTTATTTTTGTTCGAGCTATGGACACTATTCTGCAAAGTGTCTGGGCAGGCAAAGGTTGAAGGCAAACAATGCTATGCTCATCGATACGTCATCTGACGATGATAGTGTGATTGACTCTGACCTTGAGAATGTGCTACCAGAGAATGTATGTGAAAGTGTGGCAGTAGTTACTGATATACTTGATTTCAATAAATGTGATACATGTAACAGGTTTCATGCGGATGGGAAATTAAAATGTGGTCACGTTATTCCATATTCCATCGAAGATACTAGCGCAGCTAAGGCCTCCAGAGGTAAATTGAAGTTCTACGATGCACTGGTAAATAACCAACCATGCCATTGTTTACTGGACAGCGGCAGAACTTTACTTGGCCTGAGAAAAGAACTGGTGAGACCAGAAGATTACACGGGTGAATTTGTCAAATGCCGTACTTTCTCCGGAACAATTGAGAAATACCCACTGGCAAAAGCGCATATAAATACCCCGTTCCTTACCGGCACATTTACGTGCGCAATCCTGCAAGACCCTTGCACGGATCTTATTTTAGGATGTTTAGACTCATTAAAGAAATGTACTGACGATGATATATTAGCCTGGAAGGAAACGAACCTGGCTAATGCTGTAACAAGGTCAGAAACGCAAACACACTACACTGACCTGCAAAACGAGATGTTACAGCTGTTAACACCTTGCGGTGCTACTAACAATAATACTCGACAAGAATTTATCGAGGCACAACGCACCGATCAAACTATCGCACCTTATTTTAAATTATTAGGTGAGCGAGCGAACGTGACTAAAAATGCATCTTGGTATTTTAGAATACACAACGGAATTCTCATGCGTTATTACACAAATAATAACCATGAAATTCAGCAAACGGTGTTACCTGTAACATACCGACAAACTGTGCTCAAGATCGCACATGAGTCACCGTTTGCTGGACATTTGGCCTATGACAAAACCAGAGCCAGAATTTTGTCACACTTCTACTGGCCTAAATTCTGTTCTGATATAAAATGTTTCTGTCGTTCATGTACTATTTGTCAACATCTTGTAAGAAAGGGTAAGCATGTGACGGCCGAAGTTCAACGGTCATTATTGGCATCAAGACCATTTGAGTGTGTAGCGGTCAATATTGTTGGACCCCTGAATCAGGTGTCGAACAAGGGAAACCGTTTCATACTGACGCTCGTGGATACGTGTACCAGGTGGATCGAAGCAATTCCACTAAAATACATCACCTCCAAAGATGTGGCAAATGTATTTTTGCACTTATTTTGTCGTTTTGGTTTTCCGCGAACGATGTTATCAGATCGTGGAACCCAGTTTATTTCGGCTGCCATGCAAGCCTTAACAAAATTGTTAGGAATACAGCAGCATTTCTGTACACCGTACCACCCAATGAGTAACGGCATCATAGAGAAAATTAACGGGGATCTGAAACACATGCTGGCAAAAATAACAGCCGAAACCCCAGCTGAATGGGATACGCTATTACCAGCTGTGCTTTTTGCTCATCGAGAAATTCCGCACTAAAGTACGGGTTTCTCACGTTTAGAACTAGTGTATGGGGCGAACCGTCGTGGACCCCTATCAATATACCATCAGCTAATTACTAGCTTACCAGAAAGTCCAACATCAGTAACACCGTATGAGATGGTAACAGACACACGCGATAGAATCATGAAAGCATGTGAAATAGCCAAAGCATCTTTGGAGAGGAAAGGACAGATGTACCGCGAGTATGCAAATAAGGGTGCTAAAACAATACACCTTGAACCGAATCAGAAAGTTCTGCTTTTACTACCAGATAAACGTAGTTTGTTACTAACATCATGGCAAGGGCCATTCAACGTCGAACGTAAAATATCAGATGTCGACTATGAAATATCGATAAAGGGAAAATTAAAAATATTTCATATCAACATGCTGAAACCATATTTCTCACGACTGGAACTACCGACAGACGAACAAAATGCACCCACACCAATCAATCGGACGACAGACGTACACAACACAACTACACTAGGTAGGGCGACACACGACAGCGACATCGCAAACACACTTAGCCAGGTAACAGCACACGCAGCAAATACCACAACAGTACTTAACCAGACAGATGACGACGGAATAGAATTACCAGTCCCTACTGTAGACACGACTGGGACCATCGATAGCATACGGATAGAAACCAAACTTACGGACGAGCAACGACGACAGATGATAGATTTAGTGACAGAATACAAGGACATTTTCTCCGACATCCCAGGAAGGGCAGACAGAATAGAGCATTCCATCATTCTGACTGATAACACCCCTATCAAATGTCGACCTTATTCCATCTGTCTAAGTTATAAGGCAAATATCGACAAAGAAATACTATCTCTTGAGTCGAGTGGAATAATTCAAAGATCACAGTCAAAATATTCCTTTCCTATCGTTCTTGTCACCAAAAAGGACTCAACAATTCGCCTCTGTGTCGATTATCGACGTTTAAACAGAGTGACAAATATCGATGCTGAGCCAATTCCAGCATGCGAAGATTTGATCCTGGATATGTCTACATCTCGTATATTTTCCAAACTCGACCTCACTCGAGGTTACTGGCAAGTCCCGATGCAAGAAAATTCAATTCCTTTGACAGCTTTTTCTACACCTCTAGGACTCTATGAGTGGCGCTTTCTCCCTTTTGGCCTTCGTAATGCTCCTGCCACTTTTGTACGTCTTACGATCTTCTCCACGGGGTGACCAATACATCTACATACATAGATGACATATGTATTCATACTGAGGACTGGACGTCACACCTACTGAAACTTCAACATGTCTTCGACAGGCTGCGATTATTCGGTCTTACCGTCAAACCAACTAAGGTAGAGTTGGGCATGGAGGAAATTGACTTCCTAGGCCATACCATCTGCAGAGGCCAACTCAGAACAGACGAGAAAATAGTCACGAAAATTCTGAATTTGACTATGCCAACGACCAAGAAACAGGTCCGAAGTCTACTTGGTCTTGTAAACTATTATAGTAAATTTATTCCCAATCTGGCGGAAATCACCAGTGTTTTTTCAAATATTTTGAAAGCTTCGGCTAAATTAGATGTACAAGATGCAAAGTTAATTGGCGCATTATCAAAATTGAAATATTTATTCACTGTACCACCTATTTTGCGTTTACCTAATCAAAATCTTACCTATTTCCTCCGCGCAGACGCAAGTGCGATTTCCATATCTGGTATATTGGGCCAGTTTTACGACGGGAAGTTCCACCCAGTGATGTATGTAAGCCGTAAAATAAGCCCTGCTGAATCAAGATACTCAGCTTCTGAATTGGAGGGCCTTAGCGTAATCTATTGTGTGAGAAAACTGCATAGGTTTTTGGCAGGTACAGAGTTTGTAATCCAGTCCGACAACTCTCCGCTTGCGGTAATGCAGTCTGGCATCCCTCAAAACAACAGGATCTACAGATGGTCCTTAATATTGGCAAACTATGCCTTTACAATCCAACATTTGAAGGGATCATTAAACTCTTTGGCAGACATTTTAAGTAGACCTTCAAATATAGAGATACCTGAAGTACAGGAGAAGAGCGACGATTTATCACCAGAAACAGTGACACTGTAGTTATTAATGAAATCAGTGCCGTGTGTGGTAAAAACTTACACTTTGAACTGCGTTAATATCGCCAGTCGACTAAATTGTGCAAGATAAACAGTGCCATTGTGAGTAAATGAACAGGCACAGTAGTGATATTTCTACAGCGCTAACACGTAGATAAGCAATAATTACATCGAAGGTGTTAGACGTGAACCTACAGAAACTGATAGGGAACTTGTTATATAAACACTATCCTCAAAGGAGAGCATTTAAAACTGTGGTGAATTGAACTATGTTATTACACTAGTCTACAAGGAACAGTGCTCGAACATTACACCGGGCAGGACGACGTTAGTGTAGTTATATATAATTGTGATATGTATAGTACATTGTTTTTTTTTTTTAAACAGTGGGCATATCCGCATTGTGGATATTTATAATTGTATTGCAAATGTTCAAGTAAAGATATGACATTATTTATGTTAGTTCATAGGTATAAGTCACCAACATTTACTTAAAAACCTCAGTTAGATTAACACCTACGTTAGAAATGCAATTATTAGACATTACTTTATCACATCACCATGTAAACATAATCATTTATATTGTCAAGATCTCCAATAAGACCTTACAGAGTTAAGGAGAGTAAACTAAGTCTAGTAGGGAGACACCAGACAGGAGAGATACCAAGCACTAATAATAGCCTCACAAGGAGACACATTTGTGTCAGACCAGGGGCCAATGCGTACAACTGAGCGAGGGCTTTCCCCAAGCCATTGGCAAGCTTGTCCTTGCGAGTAACCGTGAAGTGCCCGGTTACTCGAGCTCACAAGCCAGCGTGCTGGCGAGACCATGCACGCAATAATAGCTACTGCACGGAGAGGACAGTGTCCGTGCTTGTCCACGCAATGTGTAGGTGTGGACAGACCCGACTGGAGACGGTAGAGAGCAGACGTATCCTTAACCAATGCTATAGTTTCTAGGCAATAGGCAAACATTAGGCTATTCATTTAGATTGTGATTTCGAGCATCATTTCTCACCACTTCATTGCATTCATGTTGTATAACGATGATGAAGTATTACGCTCGCAGAGCCATTCAAATGTCGGCTCTAAATAAATTGCATTCCTTTCGCAAATGTCACGAGTTGTTATTTCGTGCGGTGCGAAAGTAGGGGAGTCCTGAGAATCTGCAGCGAACAAGTCGCTGACAGGCAGGACCCCAATTGGTGTCAGAACTACAGTGAACCAACGCCAGCAAAGCAATTGGTATCAGAACACAGTTAACCAACGCCAGCAAAGCAGTCATAGCAGGCATTTGTTGTAATATTCAACCAACAGTTTACGCCAGCAGGCAAGTGGTGTTATAAACCACTAAACTAACGCCAGCTATCGATTGGTATTAGAAAGTTCTGAACCAGCATCAGTTCATTGCACGATTCAACATCATTACTGTGTGATATATTTCAAAGTAATGTAAATTTGTTTCCATACATGACATAAAGAATTTTCTTTGGTGAATTATACGATCATACCATTTGTGGAGTGTGAACCACAATTGAGCCAAATTAAATCGCTAAAGTGTGAAATTCTACAAATATTAATTTGAAAGTGTGTTATTATACAAAAATCAATAGAAATGTATACAATGATCATTGAACATTACCATCGTAACCACCGTGTACATTTCATTGCGTGTGATACAGCCATCAATGTCACCATTCTACGAAGTCAATAAATAGATTAGCGACGAACTGAAGCCTAGAACGAAGATACGCCATAGTCAGAAAGTGAAGACAAGACGACATCGACTGTCATACGACGAATCATCTCACATATCATCTAACAATCATTCAGACGATCATATCAATCATCCATTAACACCATTTATCACTATCTATCACATTTTTCCATTCATCATTCGCATGAAATATAAGCTTGTATTGACAACATAAGCGTGTGTCTAATTTTTGCTGCTCTACTAAACAGAAGCAGCCATTGTGTTATCAAGCTCAAATCATTTTGTAAGTGTGAAAGACAGCGGTGGGAACATCCCAAGAACCGTACTTTCCAAAGAATTAGATGAGTATATTTTCAGAATATTTTGGTATGCTCTAACTTAATCATGCATCTTCTTTTTCAGTAAAAGATGTACACTTACTAACACATTATTATAAACTATTGTGTGAATATTATTGTATTATCATTTTGAACTAACATTACGCCACAAAATGGCTTCACTAAATGAATGTATCCAGGCGGCATCGCAATGGGCCATACTGGTGAAAAATTAGAAAAGTGGGCGGATCAAAAAGTATAAAGAAGAAATAGCTCGACATAGAGAAGAAACAGAAGGAAAATTGCTCTACAGAAGAAGAAACAGAGCGAAAGCTGCTCTTGACAGAGATGAAAGAGCATTAGAAAGGCAACATCAAAAAGAAATGAAAGAGATCGAGGAAGTTACCAAACAGAAACAATTAGAGTTAGATCAAGTTATCAAACAGAAACAGTTAGACTTAGATCATGCCACCAAACAACAGCAGATACAAGTAGAGTCAGAGACTAAACTAAAGATGAAGGAAATGGAGGTAGATTCTAACATACAAATAGCCTCTAGCAAACAAAAGAGCCAAGAAGAACAGAACAAATTTAGTAAGTATAAGGGCCTTATCAAACCATACAGTGTAGGTGATTCAATTAGCGCATGGACCGAGAACATAGAGTTCCAACTAAAAACACAGAAAATACCTTTACATGATTGGGCAATGATTTACACGAGGAACCTAAGTGGGGAGCCTTTAAAAGTAATAGAATCCATACCTACAGAGCTTAGAAACAATTATCAGTACATACACGATAGGATAATGCAACATTTTCTTTTAGACGCTACTGGGTACCAAATTCAATTCTCACAGATTAAGCCAAAAGCAACTGAAACCTTCTTAGACTACATCTCTAACGTGCAGAGCACATTTAAAAAGTGGACTAGAGCTGCTAAAGTAGGAAACAACTATGAAAAACTAGAAGAGCTGATGGTAATGGACAAAGTGATTTCTACCGTTCCTACCCCTTTTGCGAAGTTTTTACAACAGTCAGATATTGAGTCCATTCAGCAATTAGAGAAACGGGGGTCAGCTTATTTTTCATCTAATCGGGACATTTTTAAAACTACATCACATGACACAGAAATTACAGCTTTTGCAAACAAAGTTCCTGATAGATCTTACAACCAGAAAGATTACCGTAAGAAGGACAAACCATATCAGAAACCACCTCGATGTAACTATTGCAATCTTTTTCATCCGACTTACTCGATGTGTGATAAGAACCCCGCATATCCGTCACACTTAGAAGCAGTGTTGAAGAAGCAAGAAAGCAGAAGATCATCCTTTAAACGTGCTGTGAAATGTTATTTTTGTTCAAGTTATGGCCATTATACCAATAAATATATGGGGAGACAGAGAATGAAGGCAAATAATGCAGCACTCATCGATACATCATCAGACGATGAGAGTGACATTGATCCGGAACTTGTGAATGTGTTGCCAACGAGTGAATGTCAGAGTGTATTATCAGTAACAGATATTTTAGACTTTAAGAAATGTAAAGTATGCCATCAGTTTCATGCGGATGGGAAATTGGAATGTGGTCACATAATACCATGTTCAAATGAAGATGCTAACGCAGCGTGTGCCTCCAGAGGTAAACTTAAGTTCTACGATGCACTGGTCAATGGGCAACCATGCCAATGTTTAGTTGATAGCGGAAGCACTCTACTGGGTCTAAGGAAAGAACTTGCTATACCAGAAGATTATACGTGTGAATTTGTCAAATGCCGTACTTTCTCTGGAACCATCGAGAAATATCCACTGGCAAAAGCGCATATCAATACCCCGTTCCTTACCGGCACATTTACGTGCGCTATCCTGCAAGATCCATGCACTGATCTTATTTTAGGATGCCTAGATGCATTGAAAGAATGTACAGAAAACGACATAAGAGCCTGGAAACATACACATATGGCTAACGCTGTAACAAGGTCAGATACTGAAACAAACTATACTGACTTACAAAATGAAATGCTACAGCTATTAACACCAAGTGGTGCAGATATCAATACTACTCGACAGAAATTTATCGAGGCACAAAGCACCGACCAAACAATTACACCGTATTTTAAATTTTTGGGTGAAAGAGCGAAAGTGACTAAGAATGCATCTTGGTACTTTAGAAAATTTAACGGAATTCCCATGCGTTATTACACAAATAATAACCATGAAATTCAGCAGACGGTGTTACCTGTAACATACCGACAAAATGTGCTTAAAATCGCACATGAGTCACCGTTTGCTGGACATTTGGCTTATGATAAAACGCGATCCAGAGTTCTGTCACACTTTTACTGGCCGAAATTCTGTTCGGACATAAAATCTTTCTGTCGTTCTTGTACTATTTGTCAACATCTTGTACGAAAGGGAAAGCATGTGACGGCCGAAGTTCAACGGTCATTATTAGCATCCAGACCATTTGAGTGTGTAGCGGTCGATATTGTTGGACCCCTGAATCAGATGCAAAGCAAAGGAAACCGTTATATACTTACTCTCGTGGACCTATGCACCAGGTGGATCGAAGCAATTCCGCTCAAATACATCACCTCCAAAGATGTGGCAAATGTATTTTTGCACATATTTTCTCGCTTTGGCTTCCCACGATCTATCTTATCAGATCGGGGAACGCAGTTTATTTCGGCTGCTACGCAAGCCTTATCTACATTGTTAGGAGTAGAGCAGCATTTTTGTACCCCGTATCACCCAATGAGCAACGGGATCATAGAAAAAATTAACGGGGATCTCAAACACATGCTGGCTAAAGTAACACCGGAGAACCCAGCTGATTGGGACACACTATTGCCAGCAGTGCTATTTGCCCATAGAGAAATTCCGCACTCGAGTACGGGTTTCTCACCTTTTGAGTTAGTTTATGGGGCGAACCCTCGAGGACCCCTAACCATCTACCATCAGCTAATCACTAGCTTACCAGACAATCCAACAGCAGTAACACAGTATGAGATGGTAACCGAAACACGCGATAGAATAATGAAAGCGTGTGTAATAGCCAAAGCATCTTTGGAGAAGAAAGGACAGATGTACCGCGATTATGCAAATAAGGGTGCGAAAACTATTCACCTCGAACCAAACCAGAAGGTTTTGCTTCTACTACCCGACAAACGTAATTTGTTACTAACATCTTGGCAAGGGCCTTTCAACGTTGAACGTAAAATATCAGATGTGGATTATGAAATATCGATAAAAGGACACTTAAAGATATTTCATATCAACATGCTGAAACCATATTTTTCACGACAAGAACAACAGACAGACGAACAAATTGCACCAACACCAAGCAATGAGACGACAGACGTACACAACACAACTTCACTAGATAGGGCGACACACGACAGCGACAACGCAAACACACTTAGCCAGGTAACAGCACACACAGCTAGCACCACAACAGTATTGAACGAGACAGACGAAGACGAGATGGAATTACCAGTTCCTACGGTAGACACGACTGCGACCATTGACAGCATAAAGATAGAAACGAAACTGACAGATGACCAACGACGACAAATCATAGAGCTAGTGACAGAGTACAGAGACATTTTCTCCGACATCCCAGGAAAGACAGATAGAATAGAACATTCTATCATTCTGACTGACACCACACCAATCAAGTGACGACCTTATTCTATCCCTGTAAACTATAGGTCGAACCTCGACAAAGAAATTCTATCTCTCGAGTCGAGCGGAATTATTCAGAAATCTCAGTCAGAGTATTCTTTCCCTATTGTCCTTGTCGCCAAAAAGGACTCTACTATTCGACTCTGCGTCGATTATCGCCGCTTAAACAAAATAACCAAAATTGACGCTGAACCGATTCCATCATGCGAGGATCTGAATCTTGGACATGTCTACATCTCGCATATTTAGCAAGATTGACCTCACGAAAGGTTATTGGCAAGTCCCGATGGAAGTAAATTCTATTCATCTTACAGCTTTCTCCACTCCTTTAGGACTTTATGAGTGGCGCTTTCTTCCTTTCGGCCTTCGTAACGCTCCAGCGACTTTCGTCCGTCTAACTAGGGATCTTCTCCATGGGATGACCAATATTTCAACTTATATAGATGACATATGCATCCATACGGAAGACTGGACAACACACCTACTGAAACTTCGACAAGTCTTCGACAGGTTGCGATTATTTGGGCTCACAGCGAAGCCGACCAAAGTAGAGTTGGGCATGGAACAAATTGACTTCCTGGGTCATACCATCTGCAGGGACCAATTAAAAACTGATGACAGAATCGTCACCAAGATTCTGAATTTGACAATGCCAACGACCAAGAAACAGGTCCGAAGTTTACTGGGTTTGGTAAACTACTATAGTAAATTCATTCCAAATCTGGCGGAAATCACCAGTGTTTTTTCTAACATCTTAAAAGCTTCGGCTAAGTTATCTGTACAAGATGCAGGATTAATTAGTGCGTTATCAAAATTGAAATATCTTTTCAGCGTTCCACCTATCCTTCGTATGCCTAATCCAAAACTCACTTATTTCTTACGCACAGATGCGAGTGCTATATCCATATCTGGGATACTAGGACAGTTCTACGACGGGACGTTCCACCCCGTAATGTACTTAAGTCGCAAGATTACCCCTGCTGAATCAAAATATTCAGCATCAGAATTGGAGGGCCTCAGTTTGATCTATTGCGTCAAGAAATTTCATAGATTTTTGGCAGGAGCACAGTTTGTAATCCAATCCGATAACTCTCCGTTGTCTGTGATGCAGTCTGGACTTCCTAGCAATAACAGAATTTACAGGTGGGCTTTGATTCTCCAAAATTACACGTTTACCATCCAGCACTTAAAAGGAAGATTGAACACTGTTGCGGACATTTTGAGTCGACCATCATCCATCGAAATACCTGATTTACAGGAAGGGATCGACCACAGACCACCAGAAACAGTGACACGGTAATGTTAGATAACTCAGTGCCGTATGTGGTCATTATGATACATTGTAAGTGCGTTATCATCGCCAAATATGTAACCTGTGTGAAAGTAACAGTACTATGAGAAGTGTAACAAACAGACGCAGAAGTAACATGCGCTGACACACACGTAAGCTAGAGGAACATTAAAGTGTTAGCTATGAACCTACATAACTTAGTAGGAAACTATATTTATACACTATCCACGAAGGAGAGCATAGAAGACTTTGCCGAAATGAACTATGTTATAATAGTCTACAAAGAGTATTGCTCCATCTTCACAACGCAAAGGAGGACGTCGATTTAGTGTAATTAGATATAGAAATGTAACTGTGATATATGTATATTATTATTTTATTAACAGTACCTATAACTTCATTTTTCTATTAATTATTGAATCGCAAATTGTTTAAATGCATATATAACTTTATTTTGTTATTTGGTAGTTAGAAATCACCATTATTTAGTTAATAACCCATTTAATAGAACACCAATTATAGAAATACGATTGTTAGATATTATATTACTTTATTACCATATAATCATAATCATTTATAAATTCATTTATCTAAAATATCATTTCCAAACTAACCCAACCATTTAGGAATTAATATCATCTTTTTCACAAATAACATTTTAAGGTAATTAACCCAATTCACTTAAATGAAAGTATTTATTAGATTATTTCCCTTGAGGGTAATTTAGGTCAGCACACCAAAACTATGTGAGTTACTACTACAGGATCGGTAACAAACCATCCTCATAACTATGTATATAATGTATAGACATGACACGTGCAAACAAAACGCACAGTCATTTGGCGTGATTACTGTTATAATTCAGCCAATCGTTTAATGTATATATGTAATATTCATGTATTTGATGCTATGAAACATATTTTAATGACGAGAGAATGTTTGAGTGAAAGAAAGGTATGAAAGTGAATGAAAGATGTATGCAAGAAGAATAAATGCGAGGAGAGAATGCGAAAATTAGTAAACATTGAAAGGAAGAGAGCGAGAGAGAAAGACAGCGGAAAATTTTTCCACCGCTGTAAACGTCTTATTTTGACTTGTCTGTGTCATCTGTGTAGCAATGTGTTGTCGAGTTTTTATGTGTGTTACTGCCATACTTTAATAGAGTATATAGAGAACGTACTTTGAGCTTCAGAAAACGGAGTTGTGGTCACAAATAAGAATAACGGACGTTTGTGACCACAATAAACCGATTTACGGCGCTCGAAGGAACACACACATTTAGTACACTAACGCATACACATGTTAGACAGTTAAGTACACTGTAGTTTATTAGAAAACACGCAAACAAACAGGAAAACAAACATATAAACGATGCACACACTATTCAGTTTAAAGAACAATAACTTTAAATTCAGGGGACACAATAACTTCTTAAAACCTTAATGTAACAGTGAATATAGCTTTTCACAAGCGGAAGCGAGAAGGTGAAAAGTAGAACTATGTGTATAAGAGTTGGAGGGGATATTAATGGGAACATGAACACTTTGTGCTCATGTGTTGTACTCAGAATAGAGTCAACTTGTATGTGTGTTGTCATTTCGGGCAATTTGAGGACAGGTCAAGACAGAAGTCAATAGGTGAAAGTCAAAAGACATAGGGTCAAACGACTGAAGCCATGACATAAGTCATAAGACAATGGTTCCGGTCCAAAACAATTCCCAAAGATATCTATAGAGCCAACTATACTGATACATGGGCTACTTAATTAGCCAAGTGAAAAGGTAAAGCAGTGTGAGTAAAGGAAGAAGAGAGTTGTTCTATCCCCAAACTAGAGAGTTTAAGTTATTGGGTATCTGACAAAATTGGAGCAACCAATTTTTCTTTGTGACCAGAAGTGTTACAAACAGGAGTTAAAGGGAAGTAACACTTCACAGCGAGGAGGGGCGCCTGTCAAGATCTCCAATAAGACCTTACAGAGTTAAGGAGAGTAAACATAAGTCTAGTAGGGAGACACCAGACAGGAGAGACACCAAGCACTATAAATAGCCTCACAAGGAGACACATTTGTGTCAGACCAGGGGCCAATGCGTACAACTGAGCGAGGGCTTTCCCCAAGCCATTGGCAAGCTTGTCCTTGCGAGTAACCGTGAAGTGCCCGGTTACTCGAGCTCACAAGCCAGCGTGCTTGCGAGACCATGCACGCAATAATAGCTACTGCACGGAGAGGACAGTGTCCGTGCTTGTCCACGCAATGTGTAGCGTGTGGACAGACCCGACTGGAGACGGTAGAGAGCAGACGTATCCTTAACCAATGCTATAGTTTCTAGGCAATAGGCAAACATTAGGCTATTCATTTAGATTGTGATTTCGAGCATCATTTCTCACCACTTCATTGCATTCATGTTGTATAACAATGATGAAGTATAACGCTCGCAGAGCCATTCAAATGTCGGCTCTAAATAAATTGCATTCCTTTCGCAAATGTCACGAGTTGTTATTTCGTGCGGTGCGAAAGTATGGGAGTCCTGAGAATCTGCAGTGAACAAGTCGCTGATATATATATTAATTTGCTTAAAATATCATTTCTAAACTAACCCAATCATTCGAAAATTAATATCATTTCATTTACCAATAATACTATAAGGAAACTAACCCACCTTGCTTAAAATATAATTAATTAATTAGGTTATTTCCCTTAGGTTGATTTAGGACAGCACACGAAATTACTATAACTTATTTAGATTAGTTAGTTTCTTATGATCGGTAACAAGCCATCATCATAAACGTGTATAATATTTTGTATAGATATGACGCGTGCAAAGACATAGCACAGTCATGTGGCGTGAAAACTTGTACGATTCAGCCAGTATTTATTGTAAATATGTAATGTTCATTTATGTAATATTATGAACCATATTTTAAGGACGAATGAATGTTTTAACCTAAGTATGGTATGGAAGGGAACGAAAGATGTATAATAGGAGAGGAGTGAATGAAGACAAAGTAAACATTGATTGATTGATTGAGAGAGAGAGAGAGAGAGAGAGAGAGAGAGAGAGAGAGAGAGAGAGAGAGAGAGAGAGAGAGAGAGAGAGAGAGAGAGAGAGAGAGATTTAGCGGAATTTTTTTCTCCGCGCAAATCGTCTTATTATGACTTGTCTGTGTCAATCTGTGTAACCAATGTGTTGTTCAGTTTTAAGTGTGTAACTGCTATACTTTAGAAATAGTAGTGGTAAATAGAGAAAGTACTTTGAGCATCTTAAAACGAAGTTGTGGTCATAAATAAAGGTAACCGACATTTGTAGCCACAATAATCCGATTTACGGCGCTCGAAGGAATACATACATGTAGAATAGAAACGCATACACATGTTAGCAAGTTAATTACATTGTAGTTTAATGAATAACACGCAAACAAACAGGAAAACAAACACATAAAGGTTGCATTCACCATTTGTTTCAAAGAACAGTAACTCAAAACAGGGGACACAATAACTTCTTTAAAAAACCTGATGTTAACATTGAAAATATTTCTTCACAAACGGAGGTTTGAAGGTGAAGAGTAGAACATAGAGCATACGGGTCGGTGCTGATATTATAGGGGAACATGATCATTTATGCTCATGTGTTGTTCTCGTAACAGAGACAACTTGTAGCGGGTTGTCATCTTGGGCAATTTGAGGACAGGTCGAGACATAAGTCAACGGGCAGAAGTCAAAGGACATAGGGTCAAACGACGGAAGCCAGGACATAAGTCGTAAGACAACGGTTCCGGATCAATACAATTCCCAAGAATATAATAGAGGGCTATATCCAACGATAATGATGTGATGCACTACTCAATTAGCCGAGTGAATCAATATAACAGTGTGAAAAGGCAGAGAAAAGAATTTGTTCTATCCCCAGAAGAGATACGTAATCTTATGAGATCTTTGACAAAATTGGACAGCCAATTTTTCAGTGACCAATACGTGTTACATACAGGAGTTAAACGGTTGTAACACTACACACAGAGGAGAGGAGCGTGTCAAAGATCTACAGAGGAGCTTAGAGAGTTAAGACGGAGCTATACAGAGAACACCAGACAGGAGAGACACGGGCACTATATTTAGCTTGACAACAGGACACATTCGTGTCAACTAAGAGGTCGTTGAGTGCTTATGAGCGAGGGTTTCCCAAGAGTGTAGGAAACTCGCCTCTCGACGAGTAACTGGAGAATACCAGTTACTTTAGTTAACTGACCAAGCGGGCTGGGACTCTACGCACGCAAACTCGCCAGCGCACGGAGGACTGAATGTCCGTGGTTCAACGCGCAACTAGAAGCGTGCCTCAAACTGGAACAAGGACGGATAGAGAGCAGACGTGTTCGCTAGGAACCTTATATAGTTTATCGACAATAGTGTTAGCTAGGCTTGAGATTCCAATTAGTTAATAGTATCATTATTCTCACCTCTTCAATGCATCTGTGAAACATACCATGTTGTTGATTATCAATGAAGTATTCCGCTCGCAGAGCTTGTTTGTAATCAGCTCTAAATAAAATTGTATCCTTTTGCAAACCACACGAGTTATTGATTCGTGTCGTGCAAAAGTAGGGAGTCCTGAATTACCTGTCGCAAGTAGGTTGCTGATGTGGAGGATGATGGCGGGGTGATAAGTGTTGCGGTTCAGTGAGCACATAGAAAGAAGGGGGGCGGAGGCAGGACGGCAGGACGGCAACTGGTCTGATAAGAGTATCTGAGCAATCTCAGTGGATGTACTAACGAAGCATGACCGGGCGTAGGCATGATGGTGGTACTAACCAAAATCGCATTATGCACTCAT
>JACEFZ010021929.1:0-27500 GCA_014155875.1 Cepaea nemoralis | reverse complement strand
GAGGAGGAGGGAGGAGGGAGGAGGAAGGAGGAGGGAGGAGGAGTAGGGAGGAGGAGGAGGGAGGAGGAGGGAGGAGGAGGAGGGAGGAGGAGGGAGGAGAAGAACGCAGGAGGAGGGGGAGGAGGAGGGAGGATGGAGGAGAAGGAGGGAGGAGGAGGAGGAGGGAGAAGGAGGAGGGAGGAGGAGGGAGGAGGAAGAGGGAGAAGGAGGAGGGAGGAGAAGGAGGGGGAGGAGGAGGGGGGAGGGAGGAGGAGGAAGAGGGAGGAGGAGGGATGTGGAGGGAGGAGGTGGGAGGAGGAGAGAGGATGAGGAGGGAGGAGGAGAAGGGAGGAGGAGGAGGAGGAGGGAGTGTGGGAGAGAGGAGGAGAAGGGAGGAGGAAGGAAGAGGAGTGATTAGGAGGAGGGAGGAGGGCGAGGATGTAGGAGGAAGAGGGGGAGGAGGGAGGAGGAAGAGGGAGGAGGAGGAGAAAGAGGGAGGAGGATGGAGGATGGAGAGGGAGGAGGGGGAGGGGAAGAGGAAGAGGGTAGGAGGAGGAGGAGGCCTTTAACGCATATGCCTGTAGATAACTGCAGCGAAAAGGTGGGTCTGTCTATCTCTCTGACCCGGCGTGGCTTCGCCCAGCTCCTGGCGGGTAGCGTCTCATTAAATTCATACAACAAATAAAAGTAACTTAAAAGAATGTCCTTCCACACACCATCCATTATTTCTAATGAAAACTGTTTCTAATCACCTGCATGACTGTAGATAACTTCTTAAGCATAAAAAGATGAGTTACAATGTTATGCATTATGCATTATTTTTATGAAAACTTTAAAAAATGCTTTAAAGTTTGTATCATTATTTATTATAACTCATATGCCGGTACATAACTATAGACAAAGAGTTTATAAATCTTTGAAAAAGATGCAACAATATGACTATAAGGTATACAGAAAAGTTATTAAAAGTTATGCCCCTTGAAATAACTTTTCTAGAGTTAAGTCCCCTCGCTGTATATAAGATTATAATGTAAAATGAAAAATTAAATAATATTAAGTAAGCAGCCGATTTCACACTAAAAAAATATCACAGTTGGCTGCGCTGGAATGAAAGGAAGGCGTGTAGAAAATTTCATCTCAATCGGATGGGCCGTTCGCGAACGCATAAAGGACATACATACAGATATACAGACGGAGATCCTATTTTATATATAAGAAGATAAACATTAGTTTAATGTTATTGTTATCACAACGTTGTGTCTGTTGATTTCCATTACAACCAGTTTTGAGTTTGGATCGGTTGAGGCATCATTAGTAATATTACTTTCTGTCACAAGCCATTGGTTTATGACAATAACCAACAGTTATCTGTCGGCTGCCTCAAACTTTCATTCACAACCTGCCTTCATTGGTTCTTTTTGAAAAACTTCCAAATACGAATACGAAAAAACAGCACATCCTCTCCAGAAAAACACAAAAATTGCGTCCTCTGAAATACACCGCTACACAGTCGCCATCGTACCGGAAATATGTGATGAATTACAAAAGCTTTTAGTGAAATCTTCAGTGTCTTTAAAGCGTTAGTAGTATATAAGTACATTATCCAGTCCTTTTGTGGAGGTGGAGGTGGAGTCTTATAGATACCCCCACAAAGGGTGATAAATCCTCGGTTTTCAAATAGATGTGGTAGTGGTTGTGTGGTGTTCAACTGAACCCTGCAATTATAGGTACGTCTAGTATACAATATTTAACATACAAAATACACCAATTAAAAAAAAACGAGTCAAGTAAGGTATATAATAATTTTAATAAAACATATATAGGAAAGAAGAAAGAAAAAAGAAGAAAACAAAATGAAAACAAACACACAAACATAGTCAAGTGAGCCCTTAAATTATAGGTAAGGATGTGCGATGACGCGCTCAAGTGGTGATCAAGAGGTGGTCAAGCGATCAAGGGGTGATCAAGTGACCCTTTAAAGTGTAGGGGAGAGTACGGCTAGTGATGTGGTGGTTGTTAAAGTGAGGGATGACGTGTTCAAGTGGTGGTCAAGCGGTGGTGAAGCGGTGGTCAAGGGATGGTTAAGTGGTCAAGGAGTGGTCAAGTGATTCCTTAAAATGCATCTGAGGGTACGTGTAGTTAAGTAATGGTGGTTAAAGTGAGCGATGACGTGGTCAAGGGGTGGACAAGAGGTGGTTATGCAGTCAAGTTACCCCTTAAAATTAGAGGAAGGTACTGTAATGAAATGGTGGTGGTTAAAGTGTCAGTGATATGGTCAAGAGGTGGTCAAGTAGTGGTCAAGTATTGGTCAAGTGGTCGAGTGACTACTTAAATTGTTAGTGAAAGTAGGTGTAGTGATGTAGTGATGATCATGAAGTGGTCAAGTAGTGGTCAAGTAGTGTTCAAGTAGTGGTCAAGGGGTCAAGTGACCACTTAAATTGTAGAGTAAAGTACGTGTAGTGAAACGATGATGGTTAAAGTGATCACTGAAGTGGTTAAGTAGTGGTCAAGTAGTGGTCAAGGGGTTGTCAAATAACCCCTTAAATTGTAGAGGAAAGTCCGTGTAGTGACACGGTGATGGTTAAAGTGATAGCTGACGTGGTCAAGTAGTGGTCAAGTAGTGGTCAAGTGGTCGAGTGACCACTTAGATTGTAGAGGAAAGTACGTGTAGTGAAACTAGAATGAGTAAAGTGAGCAGGAAGCAGCAGTAGGTTTATTAATAGTAGTAATATTAGTTGTAGCGACATCAGTAGTAGTAGTAGTAGTAGTAGTAGTAGTAGTAGTAGTAGTAGTAGTAGTAGTAGTAGTAGTAGTAGTTGTTGTTGTTGTTGTTGTTGTTGTTGTTGTTGTTGTGGTAGTAGTGGTAGTAGTAGTAGTAGTAGTAGTAGTAGTAGTAGTAGTAGTAGTAGTAGTAGTAGTAGTAGTGGTAGTGATAGTGGTAGTGGTAGTAGTAGTAGTAGTAGTAGTAGTAGTAGTAGTAGTAGTAGTAGTAGTAGTAGTGGTAGTGGTAGTGATAGTGGTAGTGGTAGTAGTAGTAGTAGTAGTAGTAGTAGTAGTAGTAGTAGTAGTAGTAGTAGTAGTAGTAGTAGTAGTAGTAGTAGTAGTAGTAGTAGTAGTAGTAGTAGTAGTAGTAGTTCCCTAACAACTTGTCCACTTACTCTCTCATATTATCGACTTGCCCTATCGACTAACCCACTGGTTCTAACAACTCCCCCACTTGCGTTCACATTTTGGCGTTTACATTTGCCGTTTTTATTTTGGCTTCTTTACTTGTGAAAGTTTGTCGTTGTGTCAGTTTGTCGTTGTGTCATTTTTCAGTGACAGCGTCATTTTTTTCCTTGTTTGTGTCATTTTGTCGTGTCATTTTATTTTTTGAGTAGTTGCCGATTTCTTTATATGCTTTACATTTGAGTGTTTTGCTTTTCTTTAGGTGCCTTGTTCAGTTTTTGTGTCGGTTTTCAGTGTTTATGTCAGCAATTTTCATTGGTTGTTTCAGTTTTCATTTCTTTTTGGTGTCAGTTTCTCTTTGTGTCGGTTTGTTGTTGATTTCTTTTTATATACGTGTTGGTTACATTTTGGATGTATTGCTATTCTTTTGTTTGCTTCAGTGTTTTGTTCTGTCAGTTTTCATTGCTTGTGTCATTTTGTCGTGTCATTTTCATTTTTTTCAGTCGTTGTCTATTTCTTTGAATGTGTTACATTTTGACGTTTACATTTGTGGATCGTTCAGTGTTTATGTCGGTTTTCATTGTTTTGGTTGGTAAATTATTATCATATATGTGTATTTGAGTGAGTAATTTGAGTCCTTAGTGAGCGCCTATTTGTCGACCGTGAAGGAACGGCCAACCGTTGATCTCATAATTCTTGTATATTACGCTATATTCAACGCCATTTTGCCTTGTAGTTACCTTGTAGTTGCCGTATCGTTGTTTGCTCCTAATGGTCATGCGCCCATGATGCACTCAGTGTGGAGAAGGAAATTATCAATATCTCACAATGAGCCTTTTTCACTGCAATGAAGACACTATTTATAAGCTGGCGACAATGACAGAGTGCGAGATTATGACGTCATCTTCTCTTACAACAACAAAAGACAGATAGTTCACAAACACATTACACAACATACAATACAAACTAACTTTATGGCACATAGTAATAAGATATGCAAATACTTAGTGAAACAACAAGCACCCTCGTTGTTCTACTACTCCTACCATTACTACTACTACTACTACTACTACTACTACTACTACTACTACTACTACTACTACTACTACTACTACTACTACTACTACTATTATTATTTTGTTTGTTACTACTACTACTACTACTACTACTACTACTACTACTACTACTACTACTACTACTACTACTACTACTACTACTACTACTACTACTACTACTACTACTATTTTGTGTTACTATTACTACTACTACTGCTACTACTAATAATACACTTATACTACATCTAGTCCATCTCTACCTCTTCTTCCTCTTCTTTTCCTCCCTTTCCCACTAATACTACTATCAATACTGCTACTACCAATACTACTGCTGCTGCTGCTGCCGCTGCTGCTGCTGCTGCTGCTGCTGCTGCTGCTGCTACTACTACTACTACTACTACTACTACTACTATTACTACAGCTACTATACTATTGCTACAACTACTATTATCATCAATTTTATTACTACTTGTATTACTGATCCATGGTGTCGTAGATCATAATTTATGGAATGTCATACTCACCCACGCCAGGTGATAAGTCTCTTGCCGATGCTGCTGATTAGTACTACTGGTCCTATTGGTACTACGACTACCACCATTGCCTGAAGATAATCCCGTTAATGGTGATTCCTGTAGCGTGAGTCAACCCGTGAATTGCTCAATGCTGTCGGAGATCGCAATATGTGGGGTGCTATGATCTTCTACGCCAGCCATTAAGACACGTGATGATGATGATGATGATGATGATGATGATGATGATGATGATGATGATGATGATGATGATGATGATGATGATGATGATGATGATGATGATGATGATGATGATGATGATGAAAATGACTACTACTACTACTACTACTACTACTACTACTACTACTACTACTACTACTACTACTACTGGTGTCGCTACAACTAATATTAATATTATTAATAAACCTACTACTGCTTCCTCCTCACTTTACCCATCCTGGTTTCAATACACATACTTTCCTTTACAATGTAAGTGGTCACTCGACCACTACTTGACCACGTCAGCTATCACTTTAACCATCACCGTGTCACTACACGGATTTTCCTCTACAATTTAAGGGGTCATTTGACCACCCCTTGACACCTTGACCACTATTTGACCACTACTTGACCACCTCATGATCATCGCCACATCACTACACCTACTTTCACCAACAATTAAAGTGGTCACTCGACCACTTGACCGCTACTTGACCACTACTTGACAACCTCTTGACCACGTCATTGACACTTTAACCACCACCATTTCACTACACGCACCTTTCTATACATTTTAAGGGGTTACTTGACCGCTTGACCACATCTTGACCATCCCTTGACCTCGTCATCGCTCACTTTAACCACCATCAGTTCACAACACTTACCCTCAGATACCATTTAAGGGGTCACTTGACCACCCCTTGACCACTTAACCACCTCTTGACCACCGCTTCTCCACCGCTTCACCACCGCTTGACCAACACTTGAACACGTCATCTCTCACTTTAATCACCACCACATCACTAGCCGTACTCTCCCTTACAATTTAAAGGGTCACTTTATCACCCCTTGAACGCTTGACCACCTCTTGACCACCACTTGAGCACGTCATCGCACACCCTTACCTATAATTTAAGGCCTCACTTGACTATGTTTTTGTTTTCTTCTTTTTTTCCCCTTCTTTTCTATGTATGTTTTATGAAAATTATTATTGACTCGTTTGTTTTCTTTATTGGTGTATTTTTTATGTTAAATGTTGTATACTAGACGTACCTATAATTGCAGGGGTCAGTTGAACACCACGCAACCACTATCACACCTACTTAAAATCTGATGAGTTATCGCCCTTTGTGGGGGTATCTATAAGACTCCACCTCCACCTCCACAAAAGGACTGGATAATGTACTTATGTACTACTAGCGTTCCCGCTGGCCGCCTTGTGAGCGTTTACCACAGCGCAGCTCACCGTAAAATATGTGTTTAGAGAGCATGTGATCTGGCATGCGAGTCAGGCAAATCTGAATCTTCATTAGTATAGTGTCGATACTGGGCATCGACGCTGCTTCTAAGACTTCGGTATTTGGGATCTTGTCGTGCCATTTTGATCTTCAATAGCTTCCTTAGGCATACTGCGTGGAAGTGGTTTAATTTCCTAGTGTGTCGCTGGTTAACACTCCAGGTTTCACAAGCATATAACAGTGTGGTTAATACGACTGCATTGTAGACTTCCAGCTTAGTTTGCAGGCCAATTCCATTTCTGTCACACACATTTTTGTACAGTCTGTCTTCAGTATTCAGATCTTGTCGTATGGATTCGTTTGTTCTTTTCTGTATCCAAGATACTCTTAGAACTCGCCTATAACATTTATATTCAAAGGCATTCATGTGCTGTTCAGCCTGGTTAGTAAGTGTCCAGGTATCACAGGCGTATATTGCAATGGGAAAGATGCAGGCTCGTCCATGGGAATGGATTTCCCATGAGAATCCCATGGGAATCGTCCCATGGGATGGGATGGGACGGGGCAGCAGCCATGTCATAGCAACTTTTTAAAAACCTTTTTAAAGCCTTTTTCCTTCCTTTTTCTTTATGTACTTGTATCAATTCTTTATCTCGTGGTGGGACACCGGTTTAATTAATAAATGCGCGCATGCGATCATATTACCAATGTTTCAATGCCTATTTAAAAACATTACTCGCATTACTTTAATGAAGATGATGAAGAATTCTTAAACCGCATTCCTAATATTGCTCAGATTAAAGGAATGCTGTACATACATGAGAAATTCAAAACTTTTTTTGACAAGCTAGAAATTGATGGTACTACATCTCATTTAATTTTGCTGTTATACTTCCTCCTAGACTATCAGTTGTACAAAATTATTGTTGATATTGACGAAAAAACTTCCAGCAGCATGGTGAAGAAATATTGTCAGAACTTTCAGAAAATTATTGGAGAAAAACTTTGGCCATATTGCGGCAGTTCTTTGGCTGTTACTGCAGCATTCCTTACTGGAGTTGACATCAAAGCCAAAATAGAAGACATGGTTAAGTCAGTTGTTACTGCGAAGAATTCTTGGTATTAAGTGGCAAGACAAAATCACAAATACTGAAGTATTGGAAAGATCAGGTTGTGTGACAGTTTATTCCATGCTCAGTCTTCGTAGACTTAGATGGATAGGACATCTTAGGAGGATGGATGATGGTAGAATACCAAAGGATATCTTTTTTGGTGAATTACAGATGGGTAAGAGATCTCAGGGTCGGCCTCTACTACGATACAAAGATGTGTGTAAGCGGGACATGATTGATACAGGCATTGATAATGCACATTGGGAGCAAGTCGCCGCTGAACGTGTTGCATGGAGGGCAAATATCAGAAATGGAATAAAGTCAAAGGAGAAAATTATTGCAGAAAAGTCACACACCAAGCATTTGAGACGTAAGATGGTGCATGATGGTGGAAATGACCACGTGTTCACATGCACCCACTGTGAACGGACATTTACAGCGCAAATTGGCCTTATCAGTCACACTCGCTACCGCCATAGTTAAAAGTTATTATGCCTTTTTAGAGCACAAACTATCGTCTGTCAAGACGGCAAGGTGCCAATGATAGAGGACTGAGAAGAAAGGGAATGTGGACACCAATAAATGGGCCAATGATTGGATCGCTTTTTCTAAGTCTGTTGTTCCAATTGTTATTTCATTCATCAAAGATTTAAATCTTTCTTCTGAATCATCTGCTGTATGTGAAATAGCAGGAGTTGTAGAACAAAAGCCGAAAAGTGATTTTGACTTATGTTTTGATCCTCCACCAAACAAAACACTTAAGTTTGATGACCCCAGAAACAAATGTCTTGAGGATGAAGTCACCATGTTTCAAAAATTACGGCAACCAACTTCACAACCATTACATTATTGGAAAAATGAATATAGGTTTCCACTGCTAACAGCAAGTGCGAAAATTGTCTTGGCCATACCAGTGTCCTTAGCGGCAGTAGAGCACTTATTTAGTGCAGCTGGATTGTTGTTCAGTAAGTTACGAAAACGGATGTTACCAGCTCTCGTTATAAACTCTGTGTATATCAGATTTATATGTAAGATAAAAATTGTGGAAATGGTTCAGGGATTAGGTGGATTAACTGTATTATTAGAAACATTCGATCAGCAGGAAATTGATAATGTACTGAATGAGCAGATTGACTCTGAAACAAAATGAGAGTGTCAGAATGACACTGAATTGTCATATTAGATTAAACTTTGTTTAATAAAATACTCTTGAATATTAAAATTAATAAATTCTGTAGTCCTATTTAGTAGACACTAACCCTAAACTTTCATGAATTTCATAATATTATTTGAACTGTATTCCATATTAGTATGATCATGGGAATCCCATGGGATGGGACAGGCAAAGTGATAGTGGGATGGGGTGGGAATGGGACTGAAAAATGTGTCCCATGGACAAGCCTGGAAAGATGCATGCTCTTAATAATCTAACTGTTGTAGTTCTATCTGTCCCCCTCCACAATTTATTCAGTTGTTTTAATGTTTGAAGAGCAATATATTCGTCTCTTAATTTCCTTCATTGTGTTACCAATGTTGGTAATTAATGACCCAAGATATTCGAAATTTACCCCCACCTTCAATTTTTCCTCATTACCATATAATGCTTTCTCCATAATAGTTTTATCTGTATGCATTATATTTGTTTTTGCTATGTAAGATATAGGTTGAGATTTTCGCTATTACATTGGGTTGAGGTTATTAGTTGTTATATACCATTCTGTGTTGTGGATAGTAATACTGTATCATCAGCTTATCGAATCCCTGGTATTTCATTACCACCGCTATTCAGGGCATCATATTGCTCCCTGTTTATATCATCTCTTACATTTCTCATTATATTTTCGACGTACAGGTTAAACAAATATGGGGACTACACATCCCTGACGGACGCCTTGCTTGATGTCAAACCAGTCTAATGTCTCGTCATCTATTCTAACCGCTGCTTGATGTTCTAGATAGATAGAACATTTTTATGAGTTGTACTACATGTGATGAAAGTTTCTGATGTTGTTCACAGTAAAATGCCTTTGAATAATTCACAAAACATGAGAATAAGTTTACATTAAATTCTCTACGCTTCTTTATTATTAATCGGATGTCGAGTATGTGATCTCTTGTTCCTTTTCCTTGTCTAAATCCAGCTTGAACCACGTAATCTCTTCTTCCATTTTCTAACGAAGTCTTCCCATTATGATTTTTTGGGGGTAGAATTTTACTTGCATGACTGATCAGGACAGCAGTTCTATAGCTGGTGCATAATTTTCAAGTTGCCATTTTTTGGTATTTTCTGGCCATATGCCATATGTCCATATCTTTTTACATAATGCGTAATAGATATGTATGCTTTCTTCTCCTCCCACTTTAATTAGTTGAGCTGGTATCTCATTACATCCTGGTGATTTATCATTCTTCAGGTTCTTTATTTCCCATGCAATCTCATCTAATGAGGGTTCAGGTTCTGTCTCTGCTATTATTGGTTCATCTATCTCGTTCATATCTTCACAGTCATTCACATCATGCATTTCACTGCATTATTCCTGCCATTTTTCTAGATGCTGATAGGGTATTTCCCAACTTGTCACAGATAACATTTAATTGAGGTGAACATTCCTTGTCAGTAACTTCATTTCTTTGAATATTTTGTAATCTCTTCCATTCCTGTGATAATGCTCTATTTTGGTAAAGCAATCTTCTATATAGTGGTTTTTGTCCTTTCGTGTGTTTATTTAATAATTAATATTAAGGCACTCTTCCGAATTGCGGTCCCAAATAGTTCCGCAGTGAATACGTGATTTGGTATATCTTACAGAGCCTCAATGGGTCAAAGGTAATGGGTCAAAGGCAATGGGTCAAAGGCAAGTCTATGTGATGTCATCGGGACTAACTACATGACATATGTTTGTTAAACTTTCGTCGTGTTCTCAGTGGCATAGCGGTAAGTATCTCCGCCTGTAACGCAGGAGACCGTGGTTCGATTCCTCACCGGCAAAATGTGGTAATTTTTTTTTTTTCAATTTTCATAAATTAATTAAGCGAAAGCGACAAGATAATTATGTACAAAGACAGTTATTCGGCATATTGACAAAATTAGCTAACTTTTGATTGCCTTTTTTGTAATCAATTTTATTTTGTATTGTTAGAAGATTTTACTCAATGAAGAGATCCTTTGTATCGTTTTGTTTACGTTACTTTATTTTTTTGTCTCTGTGGGAGTCTCTGTGGCGAAGTGATCAAGCCGTTTGACTCGTGCTTCGAAGGTTGTGGGTTCGATTCCGGGCCGCGCCCTTTGGTTTACGAGTTAAATGATTAAGACAACGTATCCTGTGGGTCGTCGCTAAAAAAAAGCTACGGCGTTCGTGCTTTGTGCGACGCCTTCCGCGCTGCGGGAAGAGACCGAGCCATATGGGATAAACCCGGTGCAATGAAGTCGACCTTGTCGACTTTTAAGCGACTTTTTTTAAAGCCTTTTAAACGCTTATTTTGCTGATGATATTCGCTCGACACCACCGCACCAGTCCATCCAACATCATTTCTGTTAGCCTCGATCGTTGGGCGGCGCTTACCAAACCCGACACCCCATTGTGCCAACGGCTTCGGGCGGAAGAGCGCAACTGGGAGGGTATAAACATTGAGCACAACCTGTCAGCGGTGGGTTGTGCTCAATATTTAAATCTATCGTCTGTTAAGACAGTAAGTTGCCAGTGGTAGATAATTCAAATTACTGTGGGAATATATGTGATTTATATTTAAGTTTGAAATATTGTTCTTATTGCTTTAGTTAATGGTGTGAGAATGCTGTAGTATGCAACTGACGAGATGCAGTGAAATAAGCCTGGCAATAATGTGTGCAGCCTGATGTTTAGTGTTTTTATTCTCCAATTTATTTACGGAAAACATTGCATTGAATGGTATAAGTGTCGGCCGTTCAGAAAACAAATTCAGTTACCGACAGTAATAGTCTCTAGAAAATCATAAACAGTTAATACATGCTTGGGTTGATTGTCATGTTCTGTAAGGGACATACAACTTACTTTCTAAGACTTTGGATATACAACTTTTTTTGTAAGACACGGGACATACAACTTACTTTCTAAGACATGAGACATACAACTTACTTTCTAAGACACTAAGACAACGTATCACAAACACAAGAAAGAGGCGTTAGTCATTTTTGTCACAGTATTAGAAAAGACAAACAGAAACAGTTCAGAACAACTGGAAAGAGAGATGAAAAGAGAGATGGATAGGAGAGGACATCGAGAAAAAATGTTTGATGACCTTTCATCATGACGTGAAGAAATGTCAGATCACACTTCATAGAGTCGCGTGGAAATCGCAAGATGAGATACAACATGATCGTCAAGGCACTTGGTGATGCTGTTGATAATTATGATAAAGTATAGCACGTTAATTACCGATTCTTAATATGGTCAGGGGGAATCCAGCAACAGTGTATAAAAACATACATTCAATCCATTAACTATCCCCAAAAAACACACAATATGCAATATGTCTATAGCACTTTCTGTCTCTCAGGTTTGCGTGCCGCTCTGGTAATCACAGCATTCAATACCGTGATTTCTTTTATTTATTTCTTCCTTTATTTATGTATTAACCTTGGTACCCAGGTAAACACATTATGACATGTGTACCATGAAGTTTAGTGGGAGGCTAAGGCGGTGGTCGAGATATTGCCGACATCAGCCATAGGGTGCCGGTTGGTGTACACACGTAATGCACAATACCATATACCCAATACATCTCATGGTGGGAAATGGGACATATGTGTTACGTCACTTATCTTGTCTGTCTCTCTCTCTCTCTCTCTTCTCTCTCTCTCTCTCTCTCTCTCTCTCTCTCTCTCTCTGTCTCTCTCTCTCTCTGTCTCTCTCTCTCCTCTCTCTCCTCTCTCTCTCTTTCTCTCTCTCTCTCTGCGCGCGCTCTCTCTCTCTCTCTCTGTCGCACTCTGTCTCTCTCTGTGTCGCGCTCTCTCTCTCTCTGCTGGTACATTATCACTGTCTCTCTGTCTCTCTCTGTCGCTCTCTGTCTCTCTCTGTGTCGCTCTCTCTCTCTCTCTCTCTCTCTCTCTCTCTCTCTCTCTCTCTCTCTCTCTCTCTATCTCTCTCTGCGCTGGTGCATTATCACAGACGTATGTTCTTTCATCTTTTGATATCTTCCCACCCTCTTCCTATCTCTATCCCGCTCTTCTCTTTCTCTCACTCTCTCTTTCTCCCCCTCGCTCCCTCAGTTTCTCTCTCTCTCTCTCGCTCTCTCTCTCTCTCACTCGCTCTCTCTCTCTCTCTCTCTCTCTCTCTCTCTCTCTCTCTCTCTCTCTCACTCTATCTTCCGCTCTGCTGGTACATTATCACAGATGTATGTTCTTTCATCTTTTGATATCTTTCTTCCCTCTTTCTATCTCTCTCTGTCTCTCTGTCGCTGTCTCTCTCTCTATCTCTCTCTGTCTCCCTCTTTCCCCTATCTCTCTCCCTCTCTCCCTCTCTCTATCTCCATCTCTCCCTCTCTCCCCCTCTCTCTCTATCTCTCTCCCTCTCTCCCTCCCTCTCCCCCCTCTCTCTCTCACTCTCCAGGTATATTATCAAGACAGATACGTATGTTCTGTCATCTGCTGATATCTTCCCACTTGTGTTTCTCTCTCTCTCCCTCTCTGTCTGTCTGTCTGTCTATCTCTCTCTCTCTCTCTCTCTCTCTCTCCAGGTATATTATCAGAGACGTATGTTTTGTCCTCTGCTGAAATCTTCCCACCCTCTTCCTCTCTCTCTCTCTCTCTCTCTCTCTCTCTCTCTCTCTCTCTCTCTCTCTCTCTCTCTCTCTCGCTCTCTCTCTCTCTCTCTATCTCTCTCTTTCTCTGCCTCTCTCTCTCTCTCTCTCTCTCTCTCTCTCTCTCTCTCTCCAGGTATATTATCAGAGACGTATGTTTTGTCCTCTGCTGAAATCTTCCCACCCTCTTCCTCTCTCTCTCTCTCTATTTCTCTCTCTCTATCTATCTCTCTCTCTCTATCTCTCTCGCTCTCTCTCTCTCACTCTCCAGGTATATTATCAGAGACGTATGTTCTGTCATCTGCTGAAATCTTCCTTCTTGTGTTGCAATCTAGCTCATATTCGCTGACCTTCAACATCTTCACAAACAGCCTTTTAATGTAGCAAGAATATTTGATTAGTATCATTGTTATTTTGTCCATCAATGTCCTATTCATTGGCGATGTCTGTGGGACGTCCGCACTTTTTTTTTCTTCATAGAAACTAACCTATTCTTCTGTATATATACATTTCTATAACCTCAAATGGGTTTTCTAATTCGTATTTCAGTGCCCACAAGCTGGCTTGAATATTAAATAAAGATCGGCTGTTGTCAAAGGAAGGAAACAGGACACTTTTCTATGTCTGAAATAGTGCTGGCTATGTGGTGTTATTCTGATAGTTTTATGGAGATTGGTGCTCAATGAGTATGTGGTCAATATCTCGACCGTCGTCTTTATTTCTCAGAACAGCTCCTGATACAAATTTTAGGTTGGATTGACTGGGGAGGCCATGTACACTTTTGACTAAATTCTCTGCCTCGGGGCGGAGTCGAACTCAGGTTCACTCAGATTTTTTTATTTTTTATTCGCATATCCTTTACAGGACATCGCTGTCAACAGCAGTATCTTTCAGCTGTATGTTGATTTCTTGGCAAGATTACGCTCAGTAGTTTGCCATTGCTTTCTGAGCGGCCGGCTCAGTGTCCCGCAAGTCACCAGCGGGGGACGAACCGCTCCCAGCTCGCTCCCGCTACGAAACTCTGCGTGACAAACGGGATTACGGAGAAAGTGTTGTAACCCCTCAGCCAGAGAGACCGGCTCACTCAGATTACAGGCATGCATTCTGAGCACTGAGCTATTGCAGCTCAACATTTTATAAAAGGGTCGCTTGTAAAGGTTCGCAATAATTCACCTTCATGTCACATCATTGTCCATTTTCTCTGTGATATTGCAAGCGTAATGACTGGCTGGTCTATGTCATATGTGGCAGAATGTTTGTACACACAGTCACAGTGACGAAAGCTCAATGACTGTTCTATGAAATATGTGACCGCATGTTTGTGCGTGCAGTCATAATGACGGAAGCACAATGACTGCTCTATGACGTATGTGACATCATGTTTGTGCGTGCAGTCATAATGACGGAAGCACAATGACTGTTCTATGACGTATGTGACATCATGTTTGTTTACACAGTCACAGCGACGAAAGCTCAATGACTGTCATATGACGAATGTGACAGCATGTGTGTGCATGCAGTCATAATGACGAAAGCTCAATAACTGTTCAATGGTAGCTGTTGCATAATGTGCATGCATACATAATGATGCAGTCATAATGACGCAGACATCATTATGCAGTCATGATGATGCAGTCATAATGATGCAGTCACAATTATGCAGTCATAATGATGCAGTCATAATGATGAAAGTTCAATGACTGTTCAATTATATTAATATATATGTAGCAGACTGCACGTGTAGTAAGTAATATTGAGGAAAGCTCGATGATTATTCTATGAAATAATGGCATAATTTTTGTATAAAACGATTAAAATGATATGAGTTTCAAAATAAATATGATGCAATGAATTATTTATTATATTAAGGAAGCATTAAAAACAAACACCGCATCTGTTTACGTATAAACGAACTAAATACCCGTATAAAGGGCTTAAAGGGCAAGAAGATCGACTTCATTGCACCGTGTGCTAACTCATATGGCTGGGTCTCCCTCCCCAGGGCGACCGGCCGGAGGGCATCCACAAAACACGAACGTAACTCCATTGACCACCTCTAGGAACCTCAGAGACAACTGCGCTCGCGAGCCGAACGACGTAGACAGAAATCGAACCCACAACCATCGGAGCGCGAGGCAGACGGTGTCAGCACTTCGCCATGGAGACTCTCAATACGTGTCTTATATAGAACATGTAGACACAGTAGAACATGTAGACACAGTAGAACATTAGACACAGTAGAACATGTAGACACAGTAGAACATGTAGACACAGTAGAACATTAGACACAGTAGAACATTAGACACAGTAGAACATGTAGACACAGTAGAACATGTAGACACAGTAGAACATGTAGACACAGTAGAACATTAGACACAGTAGAACATGTAGACACAGTAGAACATGTAGACACAGTAGAACATTAGACACAGTAGAACATTAGACACAGTAGAACATGTAGACACAGTAGAACATTAGACACAGTAGAACATGTAGACACAGTAGAACATTAGACACAGTAGAACATGTAGACACAGTAGAACCAATACTGTATTATATAGAACAAGTAGACACAGTAGAACATTAGACACAGTAGAACATGTAGACACAGTAGAACATTAGACACAGTAGAACATGTAGACACAGTAGAACATGTAGACACAGTAGAACATGTAGACACAGTAGAACATTAGACACAGTAGAACATTAGACACAGTAGAACATGTAGACACAAAAGAACGTGTAGACACAGTAGAACATTAGACACAGTAGAACATTAGACACAGTAGAACATGTAGACACAGTAGAACATTAGACACAGTAGAACATGTAGACACAGTAGAACCAATACTGTATTATATAGAACAAGTAGACACAGTAGAACATTAGACACAGTAGAACATTAGACACAGTAGAACATTAGACACAGTAGAACATGTAGACACAGTAGAACATGTAGACACAGTAGAACATGTAGACACAGTAGAACATTAGACACAGTAGAACATGTAGACACAGTAGAACATGTAGACACAGTAGAACATGTAGACACAGTAGAACATTAGACACAGTAGAACATGTAGACACAGTAGAACATGTAGACACAGTAGAACATGTAGACACAGTAGAACATTAGACACAGTAGAACATTAGACACAGTAGAACATGTAGACACAGTAGAACATGTAGACACAGTAGAACATGTAGACACAGTAGAACATTAGACACAGTAGAACATGTAGACACAGTAGAACATGTAGACACAGTAGAACATGTAGACACAGTAGAACATTAGACACAGTAGAACATGTAGACACAGTAGAACCAATACGTGTATTATATAGAACATGTAGACACAGTAGAACATGTAGACACAGTAGAACATGTAGACACAGTAGAACATTAGACACAGTAGAACATGTAGACACAGTAGAACATGTAGACACAGTAGAACATGTAGACACAGTAGAACATTAGACACAGTAGAACATTAGACACAGTAGAACATGTAGACACAGTAGAACATGTAGACACAGTAGAACATTAGACACAGTAGAACATTAGACACAGTAGAACATGTAGACACAGTAGAACATGTAGACACAAAAGAACGTGTAGACACAGTAGAACATTAGACACAGTAGAACATGTAGACACAGTAGAACATGTAGACACAGTAGAACATGTAGACACAGTAGAACATGTAGACACAGTAGAACCAATACGTGTATTATATAGAACAAGTAGACACAGTAGAACCAATGGAAATGAGGATGGTCACTTAAGACAAGAGAATATGGATTTTTTTGAAAAAAATAAATTATAATGATAATTATAAATAATAATAAATTAGTATCATCTGTATCATTTAGCATTACATTGTTTTATGTCATTTCATGTCCGTATTTATCCGCTGTTTTCGACGTGTTTTTTTTCCTGGTCTATTTTAAGAAGATGAATATGCAAATGTCGCGCTGTATCTGCATTTGATTATATTACAAGATCCATAAGGTAATTGTTATAGTTCTTAATGGCTTTTTCTGATCTTGTTGCAGTCTCTCTCTCTCTCTCTCTCTCTCTCTCTCTCTCTCTCTCTCTCTCTCTCTCTCTCTCTCTCTCTCTCTCTCTCCTATCTATCTATCTATCTATCTATCTATCTATCTATCTATCTATCTATCTATCTATCTATCTATCCGTCTATCTGTCTGTCTGTCTGTCTGTCTGTCTGTCTGTCTGCCTTCCTGCCTGTCTGTCTAATCATTTATTGGTTGCGGTTAGAACAACCTTAGGTAAACGAAGACCAACTTACAAAAAGTATTAGAAAGAGCACTTGAAAGATCTTTACATCTTCCCCCAACAATTAACTTGGGTAAATGGAGCGGCGGCAGCAGCAGCAGTAGAAGAAGAAAAAGGAGGAGTAGAGGAAGGAGGAGGAAGAGGGAGGTGGAGGAGGAAGGAGGAGGGAAGAAGAGGGAGGCGAAGAGAGGAGGAGGAGACAGGAGTAGGAGGGAGGAGGAGGGATTAGGAGGGGGAGGGATGAGGGAGGACGATGAGGGAGGAGGAACGAACGAACGAACGAACAAACTTTATTTTAAAAGGGTAACAAATTGGGCACGCAGGCCCGTCTTACATTCGGCCCTTTCAATCACTCATCTTTCATTCATCAAATGTGCATGTTACATTAACATAGGGGAAAAAACATTGTCAAATGGAGTTTGTAAGCATAAACAATGCATATTACGCATGATACATTCACATGAGGAAAAAAAACACATTATCAAATGAAAGTTGTAACCATAAACAGTGCATATTGCCATGTTGTGAGACACATCCCCCATCCACCTTCATATCCCGCAGCCACCAACACATCCCCGACCCACCAAACCTCCCCCACCTACCCACACATACCTCCACACACTCACACAGAACCAGGCGAACATACATGCCGCCACACATCCACTGATCCCCCACCCACACACATTTCCCCAAGAAGAAGAAGAAGAAGAAGAAGAAGAAGAGAAGAAGAAGAAGAAGAAGAAGAGAGGAAGAAGAGAAGAAGAAGAAGAAGAAGAAGAAGAAGAAGAAGAAGAAGAAGAAGAAGAAGAAGAAGAAGAGAAGAAGAAGAGAAGAAGAAGAAGAAACCACACACACATACCCACACATCCTGCACCTATCCACACACATATCCCGCACTCTCACAATTTTCCACACACACATCAGCCAACCTACACCCACCCACCCAATATTTGCCATCTCTCAACTACACATCCCTACCTATACACACATCCCCACCCATAAACACATCTCCCCACCTGCCCACACATATCCCCCACCCATAACCCAAAATCACACACCTCCCACCCACACACACCCCGCCACCCACATATACCCCACAAACACACATCCGCCGCTCACACACATCTTCTCACAATTACACACCTCCCCCACCCATACACTCATCTCTCACACACATCCACCCACTCACGTACACATCCATCAACCACTCACACACACACACATCACCCACGTGCCCATCAACACATGCATCTCTCGTCTACCCTCCCACCCACACATACCCCAACCACCCAGCCAAACACACATCCCCCATCCTCGCATGCATCCTTCAATCACCTGCACATCCCACATATCCCCCACATCTCCCCTCCCACACAAAACTCCACCCATAAACGCATTCCCCCCACACACACATCCCCCACATACATTCCCCATACACATCTCCGCCCACACATCTCCCCACCCACTCACACATCCTCCACCTACAAACATCCTCACCACCCACACATACATCCTGCACCTACTCACATTTACCCCATCCACACTCACACACTCCCACCCACACAGACATATCCCATTCACAGACACCCCTCACACCGATTACACACCCATCCCTCAACCCACACAATCTCCTACACACCCATTCACCCACCCAAACACACACTCCTACCCACACCCCTCCCAACCCACCAACACCCACATACTTCCAACTATCCTCTCAAATATCCCTCCCCCCCCCCCCCACACACACACACATATCCCTCACATACACATACATCCAACACCGACTACAAATCCCTTCACACATCCACACATCACCCATTAACCCATACACATCCCCCACATACAACCCCTCCACACATACATTCCCCACATCCCCACACACACCCATATCCCTCACATACACACTCATACACACATCCTCACATCTAGACACATACATGATGCCTCACATGATCACTGAAACTAATAAGAACAAACTCCCACACTTTACACACAATTGAGACAATGACGATTGTCGTGAGAATTCTCGCAATTGCAAGAAGTGGAGAAATAATTTTACATATACATTATGTAGCGTAAACTTTAGTGATGCAATTGAACTCTCTCTCTCTCTCTCTCTCTCTCTCTCTCTCTCTCTCTCTCTCTCTCTCTCTCTCTCTCTCTCTCTCTCTCTCTCTCTCTTGCTCTCTCTCTCTCTCTCTCTTGCTCTCTCTCTCTCTCCCTCTCTCTCACACATGTACATACACACATTCACATACAAAATACACACATATACCCACGCACATACACACACCTACACACATCCATATACTTACGCACACGTACTCACATAACACCCGAAGATACACTCCCTCGCATACACTGCATGCATGCACACTTACACACACAATGTGGTGGATGGGTGGAGGCATGTATGTGTATCTGGGTTGTGTGTGTGGTTGGGTGGGGGAGTTGGGGTGAATGGGGGATGTGTGGGTGGGTGGTGGATGTGTCTCATAACATGGTAATATGTATTGTTTATGTTTACAAAATTCATTTGACAATGTTTTCTAGTTATATTTGGTCTCTGACTCAGATCCCTGGGTTCAACTCCATACTTGTAGGTCAGCATGGCCGAATGGATAAGAACACGTGTTCTTAAACATCCGGTGTGCTGATGCCGAGGTAAGGGGCTCAACCCCTACACCGGGCAGTTTGACCAAAATGCTGACCTATCGTCCTTGCTTGGAGATGTAAATTCCAAGTACCTCTGAAGTCGGAGTGCATTCACTTGATGGCAAGGGACACTGTTAATAAGGGAAGCTAATCCACATGCAAAGTTCATTCCAGCATTACTTGAAATAGTGTGTATGGACTACACTTGAGTTCAAAGTTCAGTCCAATGCATGAATATGTATTGTGTATGGACTACACTTGAGTTCAAAGTTCAGTCCAATGCATGAATATGTATTGTGTATGGACTACGCTTGAGTTCAAAGTTCAGTCCAATGCATGAATATGTATTGTGTATGGACTACGCTTGAGTTCAAAGTTCAGTCCAATGCATGAATATGTATTGCGTATAGACTACGCTTGAGTTCAAAGCAAGGGAGCGCAAATAAAAATCATGCTTCAGAGAATGTTCAATCAGACCCACAGCAGCCTGCTGACAATGATAATGATCAATCAAACCCACAGCAGCCTGCTGACAATGATAATGATCAATCAGACCCACAGCAGCCTGGTGACAATGATAATGATCAATCAGACTCACAGAAGCCTGCTGACAATGATAATGATCAATCAGACCCACAGCAGCCTGCTGACAATGATAATGATCAATCAGACCCACAGCAGCCTGCTGACAATGATAATGATCAATCAGACCCACAGCAGCCTGCTGACAATGATAATGATCAATCAGACCCACAGCAGCCTGCTGACAATGATAATGATCAATCAGACCCACAGCAGCCTGCTGACAATGATAATGATCAATCAGACCCACAGCAGCCTGCTGACAATGATAATGATCAATCAGACCCACAGCAGCCTGCTGACAATGATAATGATCAATCAGACCCACAGCAGCCTGCTGACAATGATAATGATCAATCAGACCCACAGCAGCCTGCTGACAATGATAATGATCAATCAGACCCACAGCAGCCTGCTGACAATGATAATGATCAATCAAACCCACAGCAGCCTGCTGACAATGATAATGATCAATCAGACCCACAGCAGCCTGCTGACAATGCTAATGATCAATCAGACCCACAGCAGCCTGCTGACAATGATAATGATCAATCAGACCCACAGCAGCCTGCTGACAATGATAATGATCAATCAGACCCACAGCAGCCTGCTGACAATGATAATGATCAATCAGACCCACAGCAGCCTGCTGACAATGATAATGATCAATCAGACCCACAGCAGCCTGCTGACAATGATAATGATCAATCAACCCACAGCAGCCTGGTGACAATGCTAATGATCAATCAGACCCACAGCAGCCTGCTGACAATGCTAATGATCAATCAGACCCACAGCAGCCTGCTGACAATGCTAATGATCAATCAAACCCACAGCAGCCTGCTGACAATGATAATGATCAATCAGACCCACAGCAGCCTGCTGACAATGATAATGATCAATCAAACCCACAGCAGCCTGCTGACAATGCTAATGTTCAATCAACCCACAGCAGCCTGGTGACAATGCTAATGATCAATCAAACCTACAGCAGCCTGCATCAATATATGAAATTATATCTCGAAATTGTGGCACAAAAGTTGTAAATATTGTCCGAAAACATGTACTTTGTGACTGTGGCGCCACTGAAATTCTGCTAAATAAGTGTTAAACACTGTACGACTAGTGCCACCTTGGTATCTTTGTTTCCTTTTTACTTGCATCCACAACCCTTCAATTGTTTGGGTGTGAATGTCACTGTGTACAGGGTCAACAAAGTTATTGGCATGAACAACAACTGTATGATCGTAGATGCCATGGTTTAGTTGACCTACGTTGTTGTAGCCTCGCCAGGCATCGGTGACAATGGTCGTTCCTGGTAAGACGTGATCACTTATAATGCATTCCAGTGTTGTCGCATCTCGCCTTTCCACAACTTCCAACCAGCAACGACCACTACCACGTTCAACCAGGCCAACTACCCATTGACCACGACGAAAGTGACCACGGTGGTACTTTCGGTGGAAAAAAGTAGCTCTCGTCAACTTCAATGACCACTGACTGTCCCTGAGCATCAAATCCTCCCAACAGTGGATTGTTACGCAGCATCCAGTTGTAACACTCTACCCGAGCTGATGGTCTGCCTGGCATTATAATATTTCTTTACATCAAGTAGAAACAAGTGTATTGAAAGCCTCTGTATCAGTATCGGTATCTCCGTATTTATTTATTTATATGTAGCTAAGGAAGTAGGTCATGTAAGGGATTCTTATTCACTACATTCACTGCGGAACTATTTGGGACCGGAATTCGGAAGAGTGCCAATATTAATACTAATATATTTCATATTTAATACTAATATATCAACAATATAAATTAATACAATATTAATAATAATTAATATATAATCAATCATAAGTAAAGTATGCAATATAAAACTATTATAACCTAGCGCCAATTTTTCGGATCTAGTAAATTATTCTAAAATCAGTTAAAAATAATGACATACGGAATCAGTATAATTTAATAAGAACACATTCAGGCAATGGGAGTACCTACCTGAAAACTGATGTCATTTCGTTGGTGTATAATCAAATGTGGGACCTTAGACACAAGTGTCCTCTCTTAACAAATTGCCAGTTTCTGGTACTAACACTAACCAATCGTCTTCCTGAATAATCGTTGACCCGTGTCCTATATTAGCTCTAACCATTGTGCTGTAGTTTAGCCTTAGAATAGAAGTATTATGTTTATATGCTTGTCGGTTTATGCTGGAATTGTCCTTTCTCTAAGTTTACCTTTCTGTAAACTTCGTCTTATTCACATTGACAGAGACATTTCACACACATGTGCTGTAATTGTTCGACAGAGAATATCTTGCAATCACTCATACGCAGTTTATCTGTAGCAGAGAAAACTGCTAGCCCTTCACTTGATGTATAAAGTTAGGCACATATACTTTACATGATGTCGCAGTCAACCCCAGCATGTTTTGGCTATGTCTTATTTCTTGGCAAGTTTACGGTCAGTAGTTTGCCATTGCTTTCTGAACGGCCGGCACTCATGTCATTTTATAAAAACCATCGCAAGGCGGTCTGCTGCCAAATCGCCCACAGTTGTGTTTGGAATGTGGTATGTGGGATTACGAACTGCCTCCGTAACCTCTTTGCCACAGAGCCGGCAGCTGATGTATACATGTGAGAAATACAAAAATAACCCGACCACGATTTGGTAACATGCTCAGACCAAGCATTAAAAGTACACTGTAATGCATTCAAAAGACATTACTCGAGTAACATTCGCTCTGAATTCGAGACATTGAGTTGTAAACAATTACAAGAGGTATCAGACTTTCAGCATACATCGACTCCACCCATGCCAGTCAAACCTCTAGTATTGCATCTGGAGATTGGAACACAGTCCCCGACCAGTTGTTATGTTATTCGTCTCGCATAATTATTGAACAAGTGAATAGAACATCGAAATGAGGCCCCTAAAACTGTGAATATACAAAAGATAAGGTATATTTTATGGGTTGTGGAAAGAAGGGGGGGGGGGGGGGGGGGTTGGTTCTAAACCTAACAGTTTTGGAATGCTAAGAACTGCGGTTTGCAAAAAAAAAACGATAGGTATACATTTTCCAGTTTGAAATTCATCAACAACAAATTGTTTATGCTTCCTAATATTGACAGTGGTTTTCAGACCTCCTTGTTATTCTTTGTTCAACAACATAATTATGGAACATCATAAGAGACACGTGATTTCACCAACCACATTTGATCCAATCATTGCAAAATTTGTATAATGAATAACAGCAACTGTCAGAATAACCGACAGGGGAAAAAAACCATTAGTTTGGGTGCAAAAAAAAAGTAACATAGCGCTGCATTCTGGTCCCGTACTACCTATTCAAACATCTTCGCAAAACCGTAATGAGAGATGCCAAGAATGATTAATTTGTGATAATTTTGATCCATTAATATTTGATGGACATCTGTTCAACATCTCAGATTTTCGTTCCCCCGATCGTTTTCACTTTGAACTCAAACGTGTACACTCAAGTGCCATGCTTATAGTGCATCGGCTGATTTTTGCGTTTGTATCACTTTCCCTATTACTAGTAAAGTTAATCGCCATCAGGCGAACTCACTCCCGACTTCAAAAGTAATTGTAATTTACGTCCCCGCATCAAGGACGAGAAGTCAACATTTTGTCCAACTGACCGGTGTAGGGGTTGAACACCGCTACCTCAGCATCAGCACACTGGATGTTTATGATGAACAAGCGCTCTTAAGAATGGGGCCATGGTGACAAAGTTATGCAGATGAATACGCCTCCTCTTAAACAGCGTTTGAGGACTAGAAAAGCTCATCCTGTCTGACAAATGACAAACGGTGTATATGCACATCACTAAATCCGGAATCAAGGTCTCCTTCAGTGCAGTTGAATCGTTATTCTTCACCTTCCGCGAAAATTTGGAGATGTCAGCTAGGAATTTATGCTTACAAAGCTACGGAAATCTACGAAAATTTCTTTCGCCCAGTCTAAGAATAAAGGTGAAAACGTGAATCTCCACATATGATGTCTTGTATGTTGTTGTTATGCGTATGGATGCAAGTCCACGAAAAACGCCGCCAATGCCTGTCTCATCATCATCATGGCAATGCCAATAATTACAATGCGACAAACCAAGAACAATTGATTAAATAGGGAACACATTTCTTATCATCAATCTTACGTTTCAATTTCTCGAAGTAAACTGAACCTGTTCGATCAGATCTGGAGAGCTCGTGCATACTTAAAAATAAGTGCGGATGAGCATCACCCTCTGCATGAAGATATATTCAGAGAATAGTGCAACAAGACAGCTAAAGAGGGAAAATCATGGATGGGTCGGCGGGAAGATATCATCAGACAGGTCTGCCTTCCTACCAGTATCAACACCGGCAAGGATGGGTGCCTTTGCTTCCAGCTTTTAAGTGTCACCTTCTCCTGCATTATCACACTTGACCAGACGGTGCAGCGAAACAGAACCCTGTCACTGTCATGCAAGAGGTCAACGCGCTCATCATGAACACGCAACAACCCCGAAGTGCTCACCTATGCAGATGGATCTGTTTGAAAAGAAGCAGAGAAGTTGCATGGGCATTTACACAGCCTGTTCAGCGGCCGAAACCGTCCAAGAATCCATTGGTGCCCATTTTATTATAATATTATGCCCCTAAGACATCGGCGATGAGGTGATGGCAGTTACCAGCGCTTCATATGGCTGGAATCACAGCATTAAACCAACGAGTGTGTGTACTAAGTGATTCAATTAGCATGATTTCGGAAGGTCGAAGCTGGAATCTGTACTTAACAGTGGACTGAGTCGCTGCTGAGGAAGTCTGTTGTCCCGTAAAGGCACTTCATCTTTGTCCCGGGACACATGCGTGGAGTCGAGGGAAGACAAGCTGATAAACTGCTTGTTCTGCACCCCCTGCTGATGGCCAGCCCATGGATCGTGCCGATGTTATTAACGTCCTTAAAGCCATGTCGAGAACAGAAGACCTTGACGGTCAATGAATACACATCGCTGTCCAGGATGAAGACTTTGGAGTAAGAATCGCATGGCCAGACACGAGAGGTACATCGGGAAAAAGAGGTGCCTCGTCAACCAACACAGAACTGGCACTATTAGCCCACCGAACAGCTGATGCATATCTGGGGGAGCGATCTGAGCACCTATGGACCTGTCCGGAGTGCAATGAAGATGCCCCAACTGATAACTGATAACTGTTCGTAATCTCAATAGCTCACTTTATAGATAAACATGGATAGTGATCTTGAGATTCAAATGTTGCTGAGACAGCATAGCGTACACTTTGATGCGGTCATCCCATCTCGTCATCATCACAGCAGCTCATCATCCTCATCATCATCAATCATCATCACATCCGAGCCTTGCCGGTTGGCGTGCTGGGATTCATGCCTCTCCACAAATATTGCAATCTCCTCCGACGCTCCGCGGCATGTATCAATTCCATAAGTGTTGACCGTCCGTGTCCGTGCCATCACACAAGACTGTCAAGAAACTTCACCATCCACACACTGAACTCAAACATAAAACACTTCGACTGACACACTGCGTAATGCCATTCTTATGTTTCGTTCGCGCAAATTTGTCCGTTGAACACACACCCATGTATTCAGTGTGTCGCCTTTTCATATAATGTTAACCCAGAAACAAACCATTACTCTTCCTTCTATTCTGATGTTTGTTTGTGAATTAGTTAGTCGTTCGCACTCACTTTCTCCCGTATGGAAATGTCCAGATTGCAGGAACACTTTGGCTGTGCAATTTAATTTCAGCATTTCTTCCTATAAAACCACATCTCCAACGACTCTATGGATTTTTTTCGCCGGTTTTACTATCCAGGATTCGATCCGTATGTTAAACCAAAAACTGTTTCTATGTAACAGCCAAGAACTCTCCTTTTTTTTTTCTAACTTTCAAGGACAATGACTTATTGCACAAACATGTCTTTCAATCATTTGATAAAATGCAGTTTTGTGCTTGTCCCTAATTCTGTTCCTTATCTCATACAGTGATGCATCGTCTTCCTTCTATTCTAATGTTATCCAATGTGCCAAGATATTCCGAAATTTCTGCACTTGCCAAAAAACTGGGTCATTTACTTGACATATAGTTCCTTGGGTGTATGCAACAACCGGGGGTTTTTTGAGCCTGAGGAATTAAGGAAGGCTCGCCTGGCATGCAGGAAGTCAATCACCGCGAACTGTGCAGGTTAGGAATTTTCTTTTTGCCTCCCGATAAAAAATAGTCCCACCCACCACACTTACTGGATTCGAACCCGGTCTTCCGAAGGAGAATCCGATTTTCCTATTCCCTCGGAGGGGCCAATTTACTTTAATTTGCAGCATGTAGACAAACAATCTGTTTCTTCTTTGATATTTACCATGACTTGTGTCCTTTTATTATTCAAACAAGAAAGAAACAAGGCCCATTCTTATTCTTTTCTTTCACTTTCAACAACCACTGTAAATCTAATCATTATCCTGTAGATCCTTCTGATTTGGTTGCTATAAGAAAAAGACTGTTTCATCAACATAACAACAGAACGTAGTTATTTCTACTATGGTCCATTATACTATGTTCCACGACCAACCAACCATGATCCACCTACAAATTTTCTGTAGAGCCATTAGCTCGTGTGATTGTCACGGGACATGAGGACAAATCGGGAGACTACATAACATTGTCTGACACCCTCCTTTATACACTGAAATGTTCCTAACTCAGTTTGTTGATTCTTATGCTGCTGTTTGCTGCCAATTATTGTGCTTATTATTCAACGTAACAAAAAAATAATATCTTGCCGTCATTGTTCAGGTATTGCTTTAGTAATGTTTATTATTTCCAGGGTCATGTTTCCCATATCAAATGCTTTTGTGTAGTCTATG
>JACEFZ010021928.1:97500-205817 GCA_014155875.1 Cepaea nemoralis | reverse complement strand
AAGCAGAATATATGAGTAATATAATCAAAGATATGGAAACTAATCACCAGAAAAATGAATCCAGAAAGTTTTTTAAAGAACTGAAGTCAATGAAACGAGGGCATCAACAAAACACTTATGGTTTAAAAGACAACAATGGGAATATGATGAATACCAATGAGGAAATGTGCAACACATGGAAATAATATTTTGTTGAATTACTAAATTGTGAAGCTCGAAGTAACACTTTCCCACAGGAAGAGGTTCTAACATGTGATCCACAAATTGAAGAACCTACATTTGAAGAAATCCTATATACAATCAAACGACTTAAAAACAATAAGGCAACTGGGACTGATGGAATTGTTGCTGAATTTATAAAGGCAGGTGGCCATGCATGTCATCTAAAGCTATACGAACTAATAATAAAAATCTGGAGAACAGAAGAATTACCCCATGACTGGAGAGAGTCATTATTGATACCTATCTTTAAGAAAGGAGACAAGTTCCAATGTAAAAATTATAGAGGAATATCACTACTGTCCACAAGCTATAAGATACTATCCGCAGTATTACTAAATAGACTAAAACCATATTCAGAAGACATATTAGGTGACTACCAAGCGGGTTTTTAGACAAAACAGATCAACAACAGATCAGATATTTATCTTACGACAAATAGCCGAGAAAAATTGGGAATATAAAAGAGATCTCCATAACATTTTTGTGGATTTTAAAAAGGCTTATGATAGTGTCCATATGAATAGTCTATGGAATGCTATGCAGTAATTTGGAATACCAAGGAAGTTAATCAACATGACCAGACTATGCATGGAAGGTACTTATAATATAGTAACATAATAAAGGCAGGAAATCAGACCCTTTCCAAATAACATCTGGCTTGAAACAGGGTGATGCACTACGCCGCTACTCTTCAATCTGGATCTAGAGAAAGTTGTAAGGAAGATAAAGGAGGAATGTGATATTGGAGGAACATCCAAGCAGCTTGGTTATGCAGATGATATAGATATTATAGGGCAAAGTGAAAAAAAGACATTGGAAATATTGACTCACTTAAAGTAAAAAGCCCAACAGATGGGGCTGGTTATTAACCAAGATAAGACAGAATATATGGTAATTTCAAGAGAAGGAATGGCTAAAAACTCTGGCCACATACAAATAGATAATATGACCATTAAAAGAATGGAAACATACAAATACCTGGGTACAATCTTCAACTGCTGCAACATCATAAGGGAAGAAATACAAACTAGAATCAACTCTGGAAATAAGATATACTATGCACTACAACATCTACTAAAATCAATTGCGCTATCTCTTAACACCAAAATCACAATATACAAACCACTGATCAGACCAGTTGTGCTGTATGGCTTTGAAACCTGGAGTACAACGAAAGGAGTCATCTGCCTTGTTACAAACCTTTGAGAACAAAATTTTAAGACGCATCTTTGGACCCATTAGGGATTCACAAAGTGGAGAGTGGAAAAGAAGAAGTAAGAAAGACATTTATGATCTGTTTAAGTCCCCGCTAATCACTGGTATCATGAAGGCTAATAGACTACAATGGCTGGGGCATGAAGAAAGAATGGAAGATAATAGGGAAACAAAACTCGCTTACACTCAGGAAATAAATGACCGTAGACCCCGAGGTAGACCAAAAAGACGGTGGAGAGATAATACATATACAGACCAACAAGCACTTGGAATCAACGACTGGCAAGAGAAGGTCCACCAGAGAGACGAATGGAGACGGATTGTATCTGCAGCAAAGAACCTCAATGGCTCGGAACGCTGAAGAAGAAGAAGACACACACACAACACACACACACACACACACACACACTCTCTCTCTCTCTCTCTCTCTCTCTCTCTAGCTGACCCGGCCCTGCTTCGCCCAGCCCCTGGCGGGGAGCGTCTCATTAAATTCATATAAGTAGTCATTATACATTCAAATACATTTCTCTAAGCGTACAGAGTACGCGTTCGGCCCCTGGGCCCTCGCAGCTAATTTATTGGTTGCAGTTAGAAAATTTCGCTTAATGCTAGGATTTTTTTTTATGTTGTCGTATAATTTTCAAGTTATGGCCGAACACCAAATTTGATGTCTAATGTAGTGCTTTTTGATAAACAATATTTTTTGGTTTTCTGTCTGGTGCGTACACGAATAAATCCGAAGGTTTTCCAACGCGTGAGCAGGCCACATATAGCTGTCCATGTGTGAAGCACGGATTTTCCAAATTTAGTCCACACACTTGTAGCGATTGTCCCTGTGCTTTGTTGATCGTCATGGCAAATGCAACTCGCACCGGAAACTGCAGGCGTTTGAATTCGAATGGCATGTCTGTTGGAATCATTGGGATGCGAGGCAACAGTACATCTTCTCCTTTAAATTTCCCATTCGAAATTGTAGCTTCGATGATATTGTTTATCATCTTTTTGACTGCAAGCCTGGTACCGTTGCAAAGTCGAGGTGGATTGATGATTCGGAGAAGAATGATAGGCACGCCAATTATTCAATGTTAAAACGTGCGGCGGTATGCTTGGCAAATCAAGTGAATTCAAGAATTCAGTTGGATAATTGACAACGCCGTCTTGATTCATCATAGAATCTATGGACTTATACGTTGTCGCTTCGCCTGGTATTTCGTTTTGAATGACACAATTGATGGCATTGACATCGTTGTTTTTGGCTGCTAATATAGCACGTGCACTGAGCCATTGATGATTTTTGTGATTCCGTGCGATATTTGGGAAAACTTTGTCAATCAATTCGTCTATAGTTGCTGTGATTTTACAGAAGTTTGTTGGCAACGTGATACATTGTGTGGATTCATCGATTGGCATTTTCCCATTCCCAATATCCAACAATTGTTTTGCGAAAGGTTCTGCGGATGCATTATGTTGTAGTTGTACACGCATATTGGTCTTCCAAGTCAATTTCTGAACGTGTCGCCATAAAACTGATGATTTCAGACATGCATTAAGTTCATCAGCGAATGTTGAACGTGGTATAACTGGTAGAGGTTGTCGAAAATCACCAGACAATAAAATAAGTGCGCCACCGAAGAGCTGTTTATTTCCTCTGAAATCTTGTAGTGTACGATGAAGTTTTTTGTGCGCCATAGTACATTCGTCCCATATAATGAGTTGACAGATTGGAGTACTTTACCCATTCCAGAATTGTTTCGGATATTGCATGTCGGTGTCTCAGTGATGTGCATATTCAACGGCAATTTCAGTGCTGAATGTGCTGTTCGGTCACCATCCAAAAGAGTTGCCGCAATTCCAGATGATGCGATAGCCAGCGCAATATTTTGTCGTGATCTTATGGTTGCCTAAATAAGTGAAATGAGAAAAGTCTTGCCCGTGCCTCCTGGCGCATCTAGGAAATACAATCCACCAGTTTGGCTTGTAATTGCATGCATAATTCTGTCATACGCTATACATTGTTCTGGAACCAATTTCAGAAGTTTTGTTTGAACAAATGCACACAATTCGTCGACATCAATGAGTGATTCTCGTTGCAAATCACGATCGAAAAGATCGTTTACAGATCGATCCGGCGCAGTCATTCCTAATTGTACCAGTGCTTTGTTAGCGATTGCCAAACATATGTCCTCAATCGAAACCAATGCCTCATTATACACATTTGGTGTGAATTGAATGTCCGGATTTTGATTCATTGCACGCAAACGTTGTAGGATGCCTTCACTCATATAGTCTTTGTATATTCCCCAAAGATCTTTTGGATTGGATGGGAAGCAAGTTGTCAATATGATGGCAAATAGCGTGCGTATTTGCTGTGGTTGGGCAGTATTTGATGCGTCAGCGAGTGAAGTGTTCTAGTGTGCATCGTTTTCAAGAAGATGTAATTCTTGGCAAGTTTCACGGTAAGTGGCACATACTTGACCGTTTACTGTTCTTAATTCTTGAAAGGATGTCGGTTCACGTACGTTGATTAACAGTAATCGCAAGTAAAAGCATTCTGCATTGTTTGGGTGAACAGTGTACAGACGGTCGGAATATAAATTCGTATGTCCTTCAACTGCTTTACCTTGTTTGCGACGTTGAAACTTTTTCGCCGATGCATTCCATGTGTAGTATGTTGGCACTTCAGAGTAAAGTAGTGTCTTTGCAAACATACCATTCCCGCACAATGAAAAAAATGCAGTTAACGTTGTGGTGGTGGTGACAATGCTCGTTCACTTGCATTTTCTGTTGTGAAGTACACGCGCTGTCCATTTTCTAGGTGCACTGCCAAATTAACAACTGTTGGATGACGTTAATGGATTGGAAATGATAAAATGCGCCATACTGCTTCATTACTATTAATGTAGCGTCCCACTTGATATTGGTCTATTTCATCGATAGATGCAGATGCATTTCCCACTCCAAAAACTCGCATATCGCTTCCTTTGTTGACATATTTGCAAATGCTCTTGATCGATTTAACCGAATTGCAATACTCGACATTGATGTACGTTTTTGTAAGTGCTTTGTTTTCGAGAGTAACGGTGAATACGGTACAACCCAACGCTTATCGACTTGAACATCACAGTTTCGTACTTTTAAAGTGATAGATTTGTCGCCATTTTCATATGAGCGTCGACGATAGAGTGGATATCCGTCTTTGCCAGTGATTGTCTCGGCATGTAAATGTCTTGGGTATTGTTTCGTGCATTTCCCATCAGACATGCAAGGTGAATTGTTATTGAGGAAGCCACATGGACCATGAATCATGTATTTGGTGACGACTTCAAATAACTCTGGATCAATGTCGACATCTGCTATTTCTGCTGAGATGACTTGATCAATTTGATCTGGTGTGACTTTTTTCGATCAACCAAATCAACATGTGTGCATGTGGCAATCCTCTTTTTTGCCATTCGATGGAATTCATCCAACAGCGGGACTCTCCAAAAACTTGATGCTTGACAATGAAATCCATTAAAGATTTCAATTTTAGTTTGAACACATGTGCGGAAATATTAGGGCGATCTGATGATGATTGTCCAGTTAATAAAAGTTCTTTTATTTCATCCCATGTAGGATTGCATGTGAAGGTAATAAATAAATCTGGGCAGCCATATTCGCGAACATATGTCATTGCATCTTGTGCGTATTCATGCATGTGCCGTGGACTCCCTGTAAATGTGACCGGGAGTATGATCTTTTCCCCCAATTCATTTAGATTAACATTGCTACCATTAACAACTGCATCACGTAAATGAATGTAATCTTCGGAACGCAACTTGGTTTGATTTAATCGAATGTAGAGGAGTCGTTCGCTTCCGATTTTCGCCATGCATGTCGACAATGTATTGAAGGAACAATTGTCCACATTTCAAGATATGATTTTCAGCGTTTTCACGAATCATCAATCGATATGAATAGTAATTCATGGCACTGACTTTCTTATTCGTTTCCACATCTGTTAGTGGATTTCTCAATTTGATATTTATATAATATGCATCTTCCCCTTGCCAAAATATAATCGGATATTGCAATGCGTCGTATAAGCGATGAGTTTCTGAGACTCGCTGAACATCACCATTTCTGCGATAAAGAATTACATCACGTGATTTAGATTCTTTGACAACTATAACGATCGCCACCTCATCAATTTTTGGTGCGTTGTACCGTCTTTCGTGTTGGCCAACAGGTGTTTTGTCTGCTCTAACTACAACTCTAGTCATTAGATGGCATTTGTTCAAGGGCAGTTCTGAATAATCTAATTAATTCGGTGTGCTAATCGAATAAAAATGAAGAGTATCTTATGCAATAAGTCATTACCACTGAATGTAAGAAATAGAGTGCTGAAGGGCTATACAGAATCTATTTTGCTGTATGGCAGTGAATCTTTGGAATGTAAACAAATTATAAAGATCTTGGAAGCAACAACTATGTGATTCCTGAGACGAATGTTGCGAATTCCTTGGACTGCCAGAGTAACTAACAACGATTGCTTGAAAGAGGTAAGTGAAGCTAGAACATTATATACAACAATTAGAAAGAGAAAACATCTTTCTTAGGTAACGTTAAGAGAAGAGAGGCATTGGAGAACATCGTGACAACTGGAAAGATCGAGGGGAAGAGAGGCAGACCAAGATAAACGATGCAGGATGAATTGAGACGGTGGCATGGAGAAATATCATCAGCAGAGTTGATCCAGAAAACCAAAGACAGAGATTTGCGGAGGTTTATGAACTCCGACGCCACTTCATAGGCACTTGATGATATATAAGCGTCAGGTAAATTTTGCGACGGCATAACGGTGGTGTGTGTTGTTGTTGTTGTTTTTTTTTTCCACAGAGGTGCGCTGTTTTGTCTTTTTCTGGTGAAGATGTTCTGATGTCCGTAACCGTTTTAGGAATGTTTTCACAAGAAGCCATGGAATGCAGGTGATGGATGGAATATTGAGGGCAACCGACAGATAGTTGTTAGTTATGGTCTCATGCTTCGCGACGGTGGGCAGAGGATCTCTTTAACGAGACAATGGATACGTTCAGCGGCCAGTATGGTCACTGCCAGGAAGGAAAGCAACGGCAAGCTACTTTCTTTAGTGATGCATAGTTTATCATGATTCGTAAAATCACAGAACATCACAAGAAAAGGACAGCAACACTGACATTTGCAACATGGAATGTTCGTACTTTAAGTGAATAAGACGGAAAATTGGATAGCATCAAACAAGACATGGGAAGACAGAATAGTAATGTAACCGCATAAGGAGATAGATATGAGATAAAGGCACAACACAGATGCTTATAGGCCATAGGAGAAGAGAAGAATCCAAAGAAGACAGAGAGAAGCTCATCTTATCTCCACGGTTAACAAGAAAAGAATAGGCTTAAGACAGAAGAACTTCAGGACTCTAGCGGGGAACTATGCCTTAATGCATATTCCAGACAATAGATCTCTGAGATGGGCTGATCCAACATTAATGAATGGAACAAATAATTATTAACATCACTTGAACAACAAAGACCAAACATAACACACCATTAACAACAATAACTAGACAAACAAGATAAAAACAATATGCATGAGTCTTTATTTTGTCAAATAGGTTTACTGTAGCACAAATTCCCAAAGCATAACTCCCATTGACAAAGACAATTGATACTTCATATCACTTACAACATTATAGGCAGTCTGCAACATATAGCCAGACCTCTTCCAGGTGTGGCCAAGCCGACAGGGTGCTCCTAGGACCCTGATACGATACCTATTCGGCCGGCTGACCAGGACTAGACAACAGAGAGACCATCACTTGGGAAATGGAAAGTAACACAACTCTAAATCTGAGGTAGAGCCTTACAGTGTGGAGGCGGGACTCACCATACTGAGACACACAACACAACACAACACTATGGATCCCTGCAGTTCACAGCAGAAACCAGTGGATTGAGCTTCAGATTTTACCACACCACAGTGCCTCAGCCAAATCCAATAGTTAGTTAGTTAGTCGACAGATCATCCTCATTGCACATCGAACCATTCAGTCCATAAGTGCTCGGATCGGCTCCTCAGCAAATCCCGCAGCGTGTAGCGGCTAACGACGCCAGTTCTGTGTTGGTTTATCAATCTTCTTTGGCTTCCTGCGTAGTGTTCTTGTTTGGCCACCCCTCTTTTAATTTGCTGCTCTCGCAGTCTGGCCATTGTTGTAGATTCACAGTCATCACTTGGTTCTCGCAAAAGTCTTACTTCTCGTAGAGCATTCAGAATGTCAGCCTGGTCCATGGCGCGTCCGCCCTCCACAGTAGCCTCACCTGCCCGCTCATTTCCTTGCACTCCCGCATGCCCTGGCACGAAGATGAAACTAATCTCTGCCAGCCGAGACCGCTCCAGAGGCAGCAACCATTCTCTTCGGATCGACCCCTCCTCTATCCTCTTGATCATGTTCATTGAGTCGCTAAGGAAACAAGCCCTAGTGAATGTCTGTATCTCGAGCCATGTTATTGCTTTACTTACTGCCATGACTTCCATGGTCAGACTACTTGTGGTTTCAGTGAAAGCACCAGAGTCCTCCTTCACAATTCTCCCTCCGGCCCGAGCTGTAAAGGCCCATGAGCTTCTCACATGTCGGACGACCGACCCAACTGTGTAGATGACCGCGTCACCGTCTAGCGAATTCTCGAAAATCAACGCTAGTACTTCAGCCTCCACAGCAGCCGGATTTTCTTGTCTGCATTTTCTATCTAGTTGGATGCAAACTGAAAAGGATGTGCAGTGGTCTGTTGGCACTTGCACCCACTCCTGCCAGGTACTAAGTCCGCAAGTGTACACACCTGTTGAAGAATTTCTTCGGCTTGACCTATCCACGACCGTCCTCTTTTTAACCTGCTGCCCTTCACATTCCTAATTTCACTATGCAGTGGATGTTGTGTGTTTGCGTTAATTCTGAGGTAGGCGCGTGCGCTGCAAACTTGTATTCTCTCTTCAATGGTTGGAAAATCAAGAAGGTAGCGCATCGCCCTGCATGCTGTATCTCTTGTACATCCAAGAATAATGCGCATAGCTTCATTTTGTATCCTTTCCATCCTTTCTATCTGCTTATGGCTGAGAGTCAGGATTGCCATTGCATACTCCAAAACAGTCATGACCAGCCCCTCGTACAGAAGACATAGATGGCGCTGCTCACAGTTTGCTGCCGCCATCAACCGCCTCGCAGCCAAACCCCGCTTGGCCTTTGTTATCACCTGGTCTATGTGCACATTATAAGCAAGGCTTCGATCAAACCGTATCCCCAGGTAATTCATTGCCTGCGTTCTTTCCACCGTCTCTGAACACAGCATTACAGTTGGTGTTGGAGTATTGACAATATGATTATTCAACGAGAACCAAGTCACTGTTGCCTTTGTTGGGTTGACCATTTCCCCAGCTTCATCACACCAAGTACTTATGCGATTGAGTTCGGTTTGTAGTTCCACAGCAACCTCCTCTCTATCCTTACCCTGACGATACACTAAAACATCATCGGCATATGACAATGTCCTGCCAGGTCCAGTGATCTGCTCACTTGTGATTCTCACTGTGTAGGCGTTGAACAGTACCGGAGATAATGGTGATCCCTGTGGTAGGCCAGGATATATTGTTGTTGGTTCCGAAGTCCAACTGCCACATCTAAAAACTACTTTCCGTTGGAAGAGGGCTGCAGCGATCCAACTAAGGAGGAATGGACTAACGTTTAGTTCAAGAAGCTGAAACATTAAAATATCCAATTCTACTCTGTTGTATGCGTTCTCAAGATCAATCGCTGCAGCTACGGTTTCAGTGCCTGAGTGGAAACCTTCATAGACATCATGGGCAAAGACTGCTGCATTGGTCCAGGTTTCTCTTTTTGGACGGTACCCATCCAGGGTAGGTGGGAAAACACCTTGCCTCTCTAGCTGGCTTGATATTTTCCTGGCAATTACCTTCTCCAGCAGTTTGCCTATTGTACTCTGCATGGTTATATTTCGATATCCCTGAATTTTTGTGTGGTCTTTGTCAGGCTTGTGTAACCATTCCTCCTTGATGCTAGCACTCCCTATACTGTTGTTGTACATGTATGCTAGTTTCTCTAGCTCATTGTCGGTACACCTATTTATGTAGTCGTATCTTATGCCATCCGGACCTGGAGCACTGTTTTTTGATCGTCGAAGTACAGCCTTGATTTCTTTCACTGTCACTGTGTATGTCATGAGATAGCTGGCGGATGTCGCTCCTGATGGATTAAATGAAGAAACAGTTATGTGCAAAGTGACGGTCCTGTAATTTTCAAAAAGACAGCGATCGGGACTTCAAACACTGGCCGTACGTATTGGACACGGAAGCGAAGTCCCGTGGGGAACGGAAGAATTGTCTACCGGGAAAGTTCAAAGACAAGAGTCTGTATCGGACTGAACAGAGAATCACCGGTGCCCAGAAACATCGTTTATCTCCGCTAAGTTCGGAGCTAGATCAAACAGTGATCACGTGGAAATACGGTGAACAGAGTCCTTTGATCAAACGGAGAAACACGATGGAACAGGGGATCGTCTTTAGTAAAGACGATGATCAGTACGGTGTACGGAGATCAAAACAACCAGGGAACAGAACAAAGGCTGAGGGTTAAGAACAAAACAAGTGACGTAGTCCAGCCCATAACTTTGAACTGAATTTACTGTTTTAAAAAACCAGTTGAAGTTGGCCTTTACGATAGGCGGGTGTGGATTTGATTCAGTGCCGTAATAGAAAATATATCACAGAGTTTAGGTTGTGTAAAGATAACCAGCCCTGTCCCTTCATGGGAATTAAATGATATACTTCGAGGCCGAATAAAAAAGCTAGCATAGGGAACTTTCGTGTGTAAACGTAGTTATAGAGATTCGACAGCATTAGGCTGAAGAGTAATTTAGGTTGTGTAGAGTAAGGTGTCTGTACAGTCAGAAGGATACGTCTATACTAGGATTATGTGCTTTGCTTTAGCGTGTCTTTATTTTACCTGGTATAGGGTAGAGTGCTGCACTATTCTGTCTTATATAAGAATATAGTTCTAGTAGGATCACTATAGGTTATTTTCTGAATATAGCTAAGTACCTACATTCACATATCATAGGTCGGAGTTGCGTTTCTCTCACAAGCTGTTGTTTTACTCAACAGGTTCCCTGCACTTGACATTATAGGTGATTATCTATCTGAGCAGAAGAAATTGGTAATGTTGGGGGAAAGTGATACAGAATATCAAGTGTGACCTTGTTTTTAAAAAAAAGAAGGGCATACCAGTGTGAGTTCAGATGACCAACGAAACAGAAGCACTCTAATGATGTAATATTGACAATAGAGAAAGGAAAAGACTATAAGTAAAGTTTTTTTTCCATGAAGGACAATCCTCAGTGTATAGCAGAGATATTGTTGGACTGGTGTTTATAACTTTTCAATACCAGGAATATAATACCGATCGTGGGTTTTTGGAAACAGAAAGGACCATAATTACGCAGTCAAGCAGTGTTGATTTGACCTTCACATGAACGATAAATATTACAGAATGTAAAATGTGTATACGTGAAGACTTGAACATTAATTAGAATTCAGTGGAGATTATAGTCTTCAATACGTTTCCAGAACATATGGCAACAAAACCATCATCAGTCAGAGAGAAGCAGCCGGGTGGGAGATTCTACGTTATGTGCTTTGTGAGGTTGAATGGCTGTATAATGATGACAAACTCTGATAATGATCCTAGCGTATATTCTGTCACACTTTAAAGATAGATCACATCACATATATTCACACACCTACCTTGCACACTCAACTGACACTTTTCTGCAATAAATGTTTTATCATTTTGTTCGAAACCGGTGTTAGTGGAGGTATGTGCTGAAGGAACGTGAAGAGGGGTATTGTTTGTTAAAAAAAAAAAGAGAGAGAGAGAGAGAGAGAGAGAGAGAGAGAGAGAGAGAGAGAGAGAGAGAGAGAGAGAGAGAGAGAGAGAGAGAGAGAGAGAGAAAGACTTTAAAATAAAAGGGGGGTATGTAGACAAAGGTCCACCAGCAGAGGAAAACCGGGAAAAGGATATTTCACAGGTGTGCTTGTTGATTCCACCCCCCCCCCCCCCCCCAGGGACGACAAGCGACAGTGTCTTCATCCGAAGTGTTCTGGGCCTTGCATCTGTCTGAGGTGACCTCCTTGGCCAGATTACGGCCTCCCATGTCTGTCTGGTTGCTCTGCTCTAGATAGCGTTAAAAGAGGGCTTTGCCCTTGTCCTCGTCAGTCCTCTGCCAGATGAGGTCAGCACCTTGGAAGTCAGAAATGCTCTTATTCTTGACTACACCACTCATGCTTTTATGTAGTCGTCAGAACAATTTCAGTGACGTGTCTGTGCTTACTCTTTGACACACCTCTGCCCATTTTTCGCTTTTAACCACCTTGACCAGTTTTTTGAAATAGCTTACTTTTGTGTGCATCTCTCTTTCTAAGTGCAAGCAGGGACTAGGATGACCAGCTCTGTTCTTCTTGGCATTTTGCCATCTCCTTACAGCACTACGCTTATCCACCCAAGCCTTCTCCACCTCGAAACACCACCACGGTGGCTGCTACCAGCTTTTTTTCCTGCCCCGAAACGTTCTGCGCTTGTCACGTCGTATTTTACTCACCACACCTTCCCTGTACTGTCATACTGGAAAGTCTTTACCGTTAGCTTGTGCTGCCTGGTTCTGCCTTTCTCCACCAATATGCTGCAAGGGTGGTGGTCACTGCCGTGGTGTCGTAGGATACCCCATCTACACACTGTAGTGAGTGAAGGTGAAACTAGCGTCAGATCAATAGCACTGTCCTCATCGCCTGGACGGCTTGCTGTCCTGGTGACACAGCCACTGTTGATACAAACCAGGTCGATGGTTTCCAGTGCAGTCTCGAGCTCCTCCCCCTGTGTATTGGAGGAAGTGTTTCCCCATGATCTGCCTTTAGCGTTGAAGTCACCACATAAAATAACATTTCTCTCGTGGCCTAATATGCCACTTAAGAACTGCCACTACTGGGCGTCCACACTCGCATTGCGGGCATAAACATTAACCAACACGAATGATATACTGCAATGAACTCTCAACGCCTGTATTTGTATATCGTCACTGTCCCAACTGGACATGTCTAGCTCTGACACCACCATGCTGTCGCGAACGAGAATCGCCATTCCCAGATGTCGTCTGTTGTAGAAACATTTGAAGCCGGCAATTCGGAGTAGCTGATCGCCCAGTCTCGTCTCCTGGAGTGCTACAATGTCGTTCCAAATATCCAATATTGTGCCTAATGCCATCAGAGAAAGCCACATCCCCAAACTGACTGGGACACATTAATATAATAGGACCAGAGCTTCAAAAATAGAAGTATAAACATGATTGTGAAAAGCTCAAACAGGTCAAACCAGGAACTAAACCTCCAACCATACTGTAACAATCTAAGGTATGGAAAGCTCGACTATAGTATCAGTTGGGGGGTGGGGGTGGGGAAAATGTGGGGTGAGGGAAAATTGGAGGTGAGGAAAATTAAGGATAAGCAAAAATAAAAACCCAGGAATGTTCCTTCCTATCATTAAGGAGTTACATCCTTAGGCATTTTAGAGGGATGTTATGCAGACATGGTCCCACCAGGCATACTTTGGACGGTTTGCTTGACCGTTTCTCATTTTCGTAGCAGGTTTGGGCACCTGACGGATGGGTATCTATGACACGGCCTGGTCACACTTGTCACTCAGGCATGTTCTTGACTGGGGATGGTGTGAGGGGGACGATTACATTCTCCCTCTCTACTTGGGCTGACGCGCCCGCCTTGAGTGAAGGCTGCCTCCGAACTGACATGCCCGGGCGAAATGCGCGCTCAATTTTGACCAGCTAAATTATCCAGCATGCCTCTGCCACGCAACAGATTCTGGAAGTTTCATCAGTTCCGCATAATCATAATTCAGAGCCGCGCTGAGCGGCTTCAGTAATATATTAGGAATATGTGAGACGAGATGGAAAGGGACAGTGATTAAGACAGCGGTGGATTTTAAGATTACATATTCTGGAGGAGAAGAAAGGTAAAGAGGTGTAGCGATTATCTTGAATCTACAAACATCAAAATCTGTTAAGGGATATTGGGCAGTGTCAGTCAGGCTTCTATTGGTAAAATCAATCGGCAGACCTTTTGACATAAAAGTCATTCAAATACATGCTCTAACAGGAGAAAGTAGTGGAGATAATATAGAGGAATTCTATAATGACACGGAGAATGCTTTGAAGAAACGTAAACATTTATAAATAAATATAATAATGGATTACTTCAATGCGAAAGTGGTAGATCAAGGCGATGGATGCATGTCGTAATAAGTGTCGTCCCTGGGGTGAGGGGAATCAACACCCACATTCTTTTAACTCCATATCATTATCTTGAGGATCTCCTGGATCCTGTCCACAAAACCCCGTCAGTCCTTGGATCACTCTCTCTCTCTCTCTCTCTCTCTCTCTCTCTCTCTCTCTCTCTCTCTCTCTCTCTCTCTCTCTCTCTCTCTCTCTCTCTCTCTCTCTTCTTACCACTGGACCATGCCCCCTCTCATTGTTTTCTAAAACATACTACACAATTCTAGCTACTAACAAAATAACAAATTAATTTATTAAAGAACAGTCTCAGGTATGTGCAAAGTGTGTGTGTCGAATGTCTGTCGTATAATCTAGGGTGTATGCCGAATCAGACCGAACAGCTCAGGATCAAAATCTGCTTTCATCACAGTACCGGCCACACAACAACACCATAGATCAAGTACAGAAGGACCTCACCAAATGATGCGTCTCTGCGGCAAGGTGTCGACTTCCTCTAGTGGCTCTTGGATAGTCCGGATGCCTGGTCACCAATGGTGGCTGTAGTCCAATACTGATCATGAATCCCATACACACAGTGTAACTAATATGCCACTAAATGTGCTATGATCTGATAACCCTTGTACAGTAAAATAAATGTTTACTGTCACTTTGAAGCAAAATGTTAATTGTTAATTTCTCACAGGAATTCACCATTTGGAAAAACACAATGTTAATTGTTAATTTCTCACAGGAATTCACCATTTGGAAAAAGCAATTTTAATTGGTAATTTCTCTATATAAATACTATTGTCCCTGTTACTGGTGGTATTGTAAGTATCTTCACTTTAATATGATGAGAACTACCACGGAGGAATCACTCTTAGATGATCGTCGGTTCCTGCTCAGCAGAGGCCAGGTTCTTGCAGACCCTCTGGGTTATGGGCCCAGTGCAACGGCCGCTGAGTAAAAACTGCCTTCAATGATCGAGCCATAATCTTGTTCTATGACTTGTCTGCTAGCTATTCTTTTGGAAAACATAGTGGAACCTGTTGAAGAGAGAACACCCGGTGAGAGCAAACCGATTCCGACCTTCATTAGGTGAGTGTAGGCCGACGGCCGCACTCAGATAATTAATCAGAGAACTAACTCTGTCATAAGGCAGAGGAGCTCATCACATCGGTCTGAGTCATGGTAAGACAAGGAAAGACTAAAGGAAAAGCGCAGATACCCAGTAGATACCCTACTGGAAGATCCTACCATTTGACATTTCCCCTATCCCCCCGAATATCATCCCTCTACCTTGTTATTAACTCACTGAGTTAATTGATATCTCACACTAGCTAGTTTAAGCAACGCAATAGCCTACTGCTGCCGACGCTCCTATAATAAGTTCTCACAACGCACATTACTACGCTCGACTCCTAAGAATCATATAATTTGGGTCTATTTAATTAAATACCATATATTTATTCCCGTCTGAAATCGAGACAACTAAATCACACAATGGACAAATGTCCGCCGATGTAAATCAACATAAGACACCGTGGTCTCTTTCCATAATCAGAACAGGAACATCAAACACGTCCGTTGTTGCCTCACAACATTTGGTCGACTCCCGCCAAAGGTGTTTGTCCAGACTGTTTTAAAACTGTATCTGAATGACGTCACAAATCTGAATAGACACTAGGCGTCGAGAAACTATTTTTTTGCTCTCCTTTTCCAACTCGATGTAAACAACCGGCCGGCTGTCCCGCTTTGATCTGGGGAATTGTTCCCGGTACTCCAAAAAGTCTTGCCGGCTTGTGATCTGGAGAAATCTTTCCCCCACAACAAAAGATCTTGCCGACTCTCATCAGGACAGTCTGTCCCCAACATCAAAGAATGGCGGCTGCCTGTAGACGAATGGCGCGACAATCTTTAATCGATCGACAACTCCAAGAATTCCGCGACAATGCACAGTAAGCAAATATGGTTTGGAAGAACGAAACGAAAGAGGATACAGACTTGTAGAATGGGCAAAAAAGCATGAAATCATTGTCGGAAACATCTGGTTTAAGCAATATCCTATAAGATTATGGACATGGAGATGTCTTGGCAGCAAGATTATAAACCAGATTGAATACATCCTGATTAGCAGAAGATTTCAAAATGCGTTAACAATCACAAAAACAGTTCCAAATGCTGACGGTTATAGTGATCAAAGATTGATAACATTAACATTGAAGGTAAAGTTAAAGAAAGTCAAGTATACACCAGCAAACACTAAATACAATATGTGCACAATGAAAGATGGAAGTCAAGTATACACCAGGAAACACTAAATATGGTACGTGCACATTGAAAATTTAAAGTCAAGTATCCACCAGAAAACACTAAATATTATATGTGTACATTGAAAAATGCTACAATGCAATTTCATCATAGAAGTAAAAAACAGATTTTACATAGAGTCTGATCTAGAGATCCAATTTCAAGGTGTGGATGATCAATGGGAAATGTTGAAGAATTCAATCAGTTTGGCCGCAGTAACAACTATTTGAAAATTAAAGAAAGCAGGTGGAAGAATTGGAGGCGTGAAGAAATTTTACAACTACAGGAAACAAGAAGACACAATCTTGACAAATATGAGAGATTCACAGAAAAGTCAGAACATTATGTAAGGAAGCAAAAGTTGCATAGCTCAAGAAAAATTGCATAGAAATTGAAAAACAACACAACAGTCAGGATATCAAATTATTGCACACAAGAATTCAGAAGCTTACTAATAAGAGAACATGTTACATCAACAGGCTGTCTAAAAACAAAAGATGGAAACATTATAATAGAATAAGTTCAGATTTTACAAATATGGTCAGATTATGTGAAACACCTTTATGATGATACAAGAGAAGAACAGTATGATATTCGAAATAACAATGAAGGACCATCAATCGGAAGATAGAAGTTCAGAATGCTCTTAATCACATGAAAACTGGCAGGACCCCCATTCTGACAACATCACAACAGAAAAGATCAATGCCTTAGAACAGGGGTCACCAAACTACGGCCCGCGGGCCGGATCCGGCCCGCGACGTCATTTCATCCGGCCCGCCGTCGGTACTCGAACTTGCTTGATATAACTATGAAACACGGGACGTTGTGATAAAATTCATCGATGCTGTCATCACTACTGTTTGCTGTTGGTGCATAAACTTGTGTGACGTTGACATCAAAAGGTCTTCCAATCGAACTTCACCAGTAACACTGTCTGATACAGTCCAATATCCTTTGATCGATATTTCTCTCTCTGTATCCATTATAATTGCTACTCCTCGCTGTTGTTTCTCTCCATCAGAATAGATTATTCTATATTCCTCAGATGTCATAATGCCCATTCCTGTCCACCTGGTCTCACGTACACCTAACAGGTTAATATTTAATCTTCTCATTTCATTCTTAATGTTATCAAATTTCCCATCCCCACTCATAGTTCTTACATTCCAAGTTCCTACTTTCAATGTTGATATTCTTTTGCACTCAGTCTCCTGATGACGGTCTGGAGTCACCTGGTGCACATGACTACCCCTACCGGGCGAGGCTGCTCCTATGGAGCACCCATTTACGCCGTTTCTCTGATTATCGATAAGACTTCAGTACATGATATTCTTGGCATCTGTAAAGAAGGTAGTTTGCCATTGCTTTCCTTCCTAGCAGTGACCATACTGGTCGATGACCGTAGCCAATGTCTCCCAAAAAAGAGATCATCTGCCTTCCGTCGTGAAGCTGTGGAGACCATAACCTACAACTATCTGTCGGCTGCTCTTCAACTTCATCCACCACCTGCACCCATGGCTTCACGTAACCCTGATCGGGAGGCTAAACGGGTACTCCACCTTGCCCAAGGGTGTCCCATAGGCTAGCGGAGGGAAGGAGGCACCCATCAAGGCATTACTATCATGTTATTATGATATTTTAAATATTCTCTAAGCAAACGTAATTGCACCAGCATTTGGGAGAGAGAGAGAGAGAGAGAGAGAGAGAGAGAGAGAGAGAGAGAGAGAGAGAGAGAGAGAGAGAGAGAGAGAGAGAGAGAGAGAGAGAGAGAGAACTATTTGTTCAAATTGAATGAAATTTACAAACATAAATGACATTTCCTCTAAACGTATTTATCAACATAAACCCCATAGACTTCCAAGGTCTTTCGCCGTTAATGTAAGTAAATTTTCTTTAAATTGTGGGTGGCCTTAAGAGGCCAGTAAAAAATGTTGTTTCCCCACAGAGGGGAAATCATCAAATAAATTAAACATCCATATCATTAAAAGTACAGTTTTAAGAATTAAACTATAAACGTAGAATTGAAAAAGTTGATTATAAAATGTAAGTAGAAAAAAATTAAACAAATGTTGTATAAAGACTTTAATAGCTTTCTTCTTACGATTGCAAAATTTTACTGCGGTATTAACTGCTTTATTTCTCAAATAAAAATAAAAGATTTTAATGTTAGTTAGAGGTATTGTAGCTAGGTATACCATTTTCTTTTTCATGTTCTAGTAACCTCCCTTGTAACAATATTAGATGTTTATGTCCCCCTACCAAGCGCAGACTGCTACTGCAACCATAGATTAATCTTAGGCAATTTACATATAAACTTAAAGAAAGTCAAATATACAAATAGAAACGCAAAATTTGATCTACAGGCACTGAAGAGTGAGGAGATAAAAGTAAATTCAACGTAGAGGTAAAGAACAGATTCGATGCATTGTCCGATATGGCAATGCAATATTATTTCAAGACGTCAGTGACCAATTGAAAATATAAAAGAAATCAGTCAAGAAGCTGCACTAACAACAATAATAATCCCAAAAATAAAGATAATAGGGCGCAAGAAATGGATGATGGAAGACATCTTAAAACTCATGGAAATAAGAAGAAATAACAAAAATAACAAGGAAATATACGAAGAGATTCACAGGAAAATTAGGAAGCTACTGCTATGCAAAGAGGCAAAAGAAACATGGCTTGAGGAAAATTGCAAGGAAATTTAAAACCAACACAACACCCAGAATACCAAATTAATGCACACAAGAATTAATGACATCACTAACAAAAGAACAGACACATCAACAGGTTGCCTAAAAACCAAAGATGGCAAAATCATAATAGAAAAAGATCAGATTTTACATGCGTGGTCAGATTATGTGAAAGACCTTTATGATGATACAAGACAAGAACAATATGATCATCAGAATAATAATGAAGGACCATCAATTTTGTTTGTCGGGGTGTTTTTCTTTTAGATATCTAGCAATTCCGCGGAGCCCGTCTCAGTGGCGAAGGTGTTAACGATTTTCTCCGTAATCCAGTATATCCACGTGTGGGGAAACAGCTGCGCGAGATTCGGTAGGGAATTTGTTCCGCGTTGTTAGTATCTGGATTGTCGCTCAGTAAGCAATGCAAAATACTGTGCGTAATCTTGCAAAGACATCAACAACAGCGGTTTTAAAATGGTGTTGTTGACAGCGATGTAAATAGGATATGCGAAAAAAAAAAATTCCACAGAATGCTTGAACATAAGTGTAGTGATCAATCAAAGCATTACTATCATGTAATTATGATATTTGAAATATTCTCTAAGCAAACGTAATTGCAGCAGCATTTAGCAGGCTAGAGAAGAGAGAGAGAGAGAGAGGAGAGAGAGAGACGAGAGAGAGAGAGAGAGGGGGGGGGGAGGAAGGAGAAAGAGTGGGGGGGGGGGGGGGTGAACTATTTGTAATATTTGTCAACATAAGCCCCATAAGCTTGCACGGCCTTTCGCCAGTGCGAAAATAAGTGCATGCAGGCCTTGATTGTGCCAGACCAGGCTTTGTCCTACTCACTTCGCCTATTAATCGTCATCTCTCTCATTCCTATTACCTAGACCAGGGGTCACCAAACTACGGCCCGCGGGCCGGATCCGGCCCCCAACGTCATTTCATCCGGCCCGCCGTCGGTACTCGAAATTTCTTGATATAACTATGAAACACGGGACGTTGTGATACAATTTAAATGTAAATATTATGTTTAGAATAACAGGAGATCTTCACACGTGCGGAGACCTCCGGCTGCACTAGGTTGTTTATTTAGGTGGCCCTATTTATAAATTTTGCGAATCTTATTATGAGATATATTCTATTACCACATGAAGCGCCTGCCGCGACTCTACAAGAGTATGGAGTAGCATATCTCCTTGATACCCTGGTAAAAAATGTATAGGATGCTGGGATGTTGTGTTGGCGTGCCTATAACAGCCCAGTAAAGCCATGTTCCCGCCTCTTTGGCCTTGGGAACAAGTTAGGCCGAAGAGATGCTGATGTCTAATTTTCAGCAGAGGGTTTGAACTTAAACCCCTGAGTCACTACCAAGTAGATGGCCGAACATGCCCCAGGCACGGCCGAGAATAGCCACTGTTTTTCCAGACCGCAGTTGAGAGGGTAGACAGGCCCTGTGAAGATCCAAAAGATCCAAGAGGATCTTGATTGTGGATTGACGATTATCTGCTGTGGGGTGAGTTTTGAACGAACCTTCATAGTTTAAATAGGAATAAAGGAATATAATAGCTATGTCTGTGCCTGAGAACAATAATGGAGGGATATATGTCTGGGAAGAGAGGAAGAGGAAAGCCAAAGAGAAGATGGGTGCAGGATGTGGCGGATGATCTCCAGATGGATGTATCTGAAGCGGGAAATGTTGCTTATGATCGAGAGGTTTTCCGGAAGGTTGTTATGGGAGCGAGGTTCTGCAAAGGACATGCTACTGAATGAATGACCTTTGTTCCATCTTGTTGTCTGATAATTGCTGGTGTTGTGTATCTGACTACAGTTACAGTGTTGGATGATTATCCATACTGTGATGAGGATCACTGGTACTGTGTTGGATGACTACCCATGCTGTGATGGAAAATCACTGGTACTGTGTTGGATGACTACCCAAGCTGTGATGGAATATCAATGGTACTGTGAAGGATGATCATGTGTATGTTTATTCATGGGGATGCCTATTTTGTCATTCCATCTAATCATGAATTTTATCTTTATAATTACATTATTCTGATTCCCTGTACACTGACCTGAATTTCTTCTGATATCTCTAAATCGTTGTTTTTTCTTGTTAGCCGTAGAGATAGAATGAGATTCTCTTTGTCTTCTTATTTCTCTCTTCTTCTACGGCCCATGAACAATCGGCGTTGTGCTATTATCTCTATCATCTCTGTGCGGTTACACAAGGTACTTATAAACTGTATATGTACCTTTGATGAGCTGTAGCTTCACCAGTGACCCCTAGTCCTCTGCTTTTCTTGTGTTTCAATAGGATTTTAATTATGTTTCTAATGTAATGTCTTTTTCATTTTCAGATCCCGTGTACTTCACCCGTAATTATGGCTAGTATGAAAAGAAAAGTGGACGCCGAGTGAGGAGTAAAGTACTTCTTTGTGGAAACAAAGGACCAGAAAACTAGCTGCGTAATATGCAGCGAAAGTGTTGCCGAAATAAAACATCCATCAACATATTAAAAGTTTTCTGGGAAATATGAGACCATTAAACGTGATTTTGAAACGCAAAGAAATCTCTTCTTCTTCTTCTTCAACTTTCCGAGCCATTGAGGTTCTTTGCTGCAAATACAATCCGTCTCCATTCGTCTCTCTGGTGGACCTTCTCTTGCCAGTCGTTGATTCCAAGTGCTTGTAGGTCTGTATATGTATTATCTCTCCACCGTCTTCTTGGTCTACCTCGGGGTCTACGGTCATTTATTTCCTGAGTGTAAGCGAGTTTTGTTTCCCTATTATCTTCCATTCTTTCTATATGCCCCAGCCATTGTAGTCTATTAGCCTTCATGATACCAGTGATTAGCGGGGACTTAAACAGATCATAAATGTCTTTGTTACTTCTTCTTTTCCACTCTCCACTTTGTGTATCCCTAATGGGTCCAAAGATGCGTCTTAAAATTTTGTTCTCAAAGGTTTGTAACAAGGCTTCGTCTCCTTTCGTTGTACTCCAGGTTTCAGAGCCATACAGCACAACTGGTCTGATCAGTGTTTTGTATATTGTGATTTTGGTGTTACGAGATAGCGCCTTTGATTTTAGTAGATGTTGTAGTGCATAGTATATCTTATTTCCAGAGTTGATTCTAGTTTGTATTTCTTCCCTTATGATGTTGGAGCAGTTGAAGATTGTACCCAGGTATTTGTATGTTTCCGTTCTTTTAATGGTCATATTATCTATTTGTATGTGGCCAGAGTTTTTAGCCATTCCGTCTCTTGAAATTACCATATATTCTGTCTTATCTTGGTTGATAACCAGCCCCATCTGTTGGGCTTTTTCCTTTAAGTGAGTCAATATTTCCAATGTCTTTTGTTCACTTTGCCCTATAATATCTATATCATCTGCATAACCAAGCAGCTTGGATGTTCCTCCAATATCACATTCCTCCTTTATCTTCCTTACAACTTTCTCTAGAGCCAGATTGAAGAGTAGCGGCGATAGTGCATCACCCTGTTTCAAGCCAGATGTTATTTGGAAGGGGTCTGATTTCCTGCCTTTATATGTTACTATATTATAAGTATCTTCCATGCATAGTCTGGTCATGTTGATTAACTTCCTTGGTATTCCAAATTCCTGCATAGCATTCCATAGACTATTCCTATGGACACTATCATAAGCCTTTTTAAAATCCACAAAAATGTTATGGAGATCTCTTTTATATTCCCAATGTTTCTCGGCTATTTGTCGTAAGATAAATATCTGATCTATTGTTGATCTGTTTTGTCTAAAACCCGCCTGGTAGTCACCTAATATGTCTTCTGAATATGGTTTTAGTCTATTTAGTAATACTGCGGATAGTATCTTATAGCTTGTGGACAGTAGTGATATTCCTCTATAATTTCCACATTGGAACTTGTCTCCTTTCTTAAAGATAGGTATCAATAATGACTCTTTCCAGTCATGGGGTAATTCTTCTGTCCTCCAGATTTTTATTATTAGTTCGTATAGCTTTAGATGTAATGCATGGCCACCTGCCTTTATAAATTCAGCAGCAATTCCATCAGTCCCAGTTGCCTTATTGTTTTTAAGTCGTGTGATTACATATAGGATTTCTTCAAATGTAGGTTCTTCAATTTGTGGTTCGCATGTTAGAACCTCTTCCTGTGGGAAAATGTTACTTGGAGCTTCACAATTTAGTAATTCAATAAAATATTCTTTCCATGTAGTTGCACATTTCCTCATTGGTAATTATCATATTCCCATTTTTGTCTTTTAAACCATATGTGTTTTGTTGGTGCCCTCGTTTCATTGACTTCAGTTCTTTAAAAAATTTTCTGGATTCATTTTTCTGGTGATTAGTTTCCATATCTTTGATTATATTACTCATATATTCTCGCTTCTGCTGTCTGACTATTTTTGTAGCCTCTTTACATTCATTTCTATAATGCTCTTCCTTTTGGATGTTATTGATGTCATTTAACCATACATGTCTGACATTCTTCTTCCTAATGACTGCTTCTTCACATTTTTGATTGAACCATCTGTTCTTTCTATGCGTGGTTAACACACCGAGACATTCTTACTGCGGTAGATTGAATTGTATTCTTGATGTTCAACCACGTTTGGTCAACGCTTTCCTCCGAAGGGTTTTGCAGAGTTTCAAGTTTACATTTTATTTCATCTGTAAATTTCTCTTTGACTGTAATGTCTTGTAGTTTTTCTCTGTTATATGTTGGGTGTAATCTTTGTAATTTAGTATAGAAAGCTCTCTTAAGTTTTATTTTAAATTTTGCTCCAACGAGGAAGTGGTCACTGTGGCACTCAGCTCCTCTATAACTTCTGACTTGCTGTATGTTTGATGCATTTCTGTTGTTAATTAAAATGTGATCTATTTGATTATAGGTTCTCTTGTCAGCATGATTTCCAAGTTTGTTTGTGTATATCCTTTCTTTGTAGTCTGGTACTGCTAATCTGCAGTCCTTTGGCTTCTGCCAGGTTGATGACTCTCCATCCATTATCATTTGAAGTTGTATGTAGGCTTTCCATACCGGCCACTTTTTTATTAGTTTGCTCTCTACCTATTTTTGCATTGAAGTCTCCCAGCACAATCAGGATGTCCTGTTTGGGGGTTTCTTCTATGACATCTTCCAGATCATTATAAAAGTCTTCTTTAATATCATCTTCTTTCTCTTCAGTAGGTGCATGTACATTAATCATCGTTATATTTTTCCATTTACCTTTTATTCGTAATTTACTAATCCTGTCATTAAAAGCTTTAAAGTTTAAAACGTTCCCCCATAACTCTTTTTTGATGACAAATCCTGTTCCTAATTCATGTTTATTTTGGGTGTTTCCTCCATATATTATAATCATTCCATTTTGCTCTAAAGTACCCTCTCCTGGCCACCTTATTTCTTGAATTGCTGTTATATCCATTTGATATTCAACCAGCTCCCGGGTTAGTTCTTCAGGCCGCTCCAGCTCGATATAGTGTCCGTACATTCCATGTTCCAAATCTCAAAAGTCCTTTAACGTTCCAAGGTCGTTGTCCAGATAAGTCAGTCCGATATCGAGGCTCATGTATTTAGTTTCGTAACAAAGAAAGGATTTTACAAAGGTGGGGATGTTAACCCCACGCTTCAACCCCCAACCTGGAGGACCAGGGTGTTTCTCTTTGTCTGTTCTCTACCCTTTGACCTGTCCGGCTTGGGAGGCCCTGCTGGTAGCTACGCTACCGCTGGCATAGCTCTCAGGGTCATTGAGAAACTCAAGCTTCCCCACCACGACAAGGTGGAAACACCATCGGGGGAGCAAAGAAATCTCTTCACGAGAAAATTTGCTGAAAATGAATCTGTCACTCATACAAGTTACAAAACAGTGCATAAGATGGCAGAACGAGGAAAACCGTTTACTGATGGCAACGTCATTAAAGAGTGTGTGTGATCGAAGCAGAAAATGACTTGTGTCCTGAGATAGCCGATTTGTTTGGAACTATCAGCCTTTCGGCAAGTTCAGTTGTGCGGAGAACAGAAGAACTTGGAGAGAACATAGTGCTACAGATACGCGACAAAGCTAGGAACTTGTCGTAGTATTCTCTGGCGCTGGATGAGTCTATTGATCTCTCGAGTACGTCACAACTTCTCGTGTTCATTTGTGGTGTCAATTTGGACTTTCAGATAACGAAAGAGTTGGCGTCCGTTTGCAGCATGCATGGAACAACAACTGGGAAAGTCATTTTCGTGGAAGTGCAAACAATTTTCCAAGACTATAACCTTCGGTGGAATCAGCTTCGAGGTGTTACAGTTGATGAGGGAAAAAAACATGACTGGAGTAAGGAAGGGTCTGTTGGGGCAGATCAGGACTCATTTGGAAGATTTGCAAATTCCGGGTGCTCTGTTCATACACTGCATCGTACATCAGCAAGTACTTTGTGGGAAAGATTTAGATATTTCTTGTGTACTGAAACCAGTAGTTTCTGCTGTGAACTTCATTCGGGAACATGCACTCATTCACCGTCAGTTCTAGGCTTTTCTTGAAGAAATTGATTATGAATTCTGTGACTTGCCTTATCACATATCAGTCAGGTGGCTCAGCTGCGGTAAAGTCCTGCTTCGTTTTTACAAGCTCCGAAACGAAATAGATGTTTTCCTCACTGAAAAAGATAAAGCTGATTCACAGCTGTCAGATCCTACTTGGCTGTCAAAATTGTCAATTTTGGTCGATATGAATGAACTGAACTTGAAACTTCAGGGAAATTATTACCTCGTCTGTGATCTCTACAGAACGATCAAAGGATTTCGAAGAAAGCTGTCATTGTTGGAAGCACAACTGGAAGGATAAAACATTTCTCATTTTCACTGTTTCAAAGAATTTGGAGAGATTTTCAGATCTTGACAGATTTGAGAGTGACATCCTTCTGTTCCAGAATCCGTTTGATTGTAACCTTAATGGTGTGCCAGTTGAATTACAGTTGGAACTCATTGAGAAGGAAGTACCGCTGCTTACCTGATGTTGAGTTTCCGAAACTTAAGAAATTTGCCGCTGGTATGACATCATTGTTTGGAACAACATATGTCTGTGAGCTAACATTTTCAAAAAAGAAGTCTGTGAAGTCACCATATCGAATGAGATTGACTGATGAACATTTGATAGCAATTCTCTTGATTGGATGCAGCAATTCCAAACCAAACATTGATGGTATTTTGAAAGCCACACGTCAGTTTCACAAAACTCACTATCCTCTTTTGCTGCTTAGTTTGTGAGATTCGGATATGTGCACAATATGTCTGATGTAACTATCTTTTTTCTAACGTCGCCTTCTTTGAAAACTTTGTTTAGTAAATAAATATAAATATGTTGGTTGTCTTTATTTGTTTGTTTGTTTGTTTGTTTGATTGTTTGTTTGTTTGTTTGTTTGTGTGCATTGATTAACTTAGTTTTTCGTCTTTTTTTTCCCAGAGCTTTCGTTCTACCTTGCAATTATTGTTAAAGTTAGTTGTATATCCTTTACAGGACGTTTTCAGTCGACACCAACATTGTTTGCTGTTGTTGATGTCTTGGCAAGTTTACGTTCAGTAGTTTACCATTGCTTTTCGAACGACTGGCACCCATAACATAGCTTAAACACCAGCGCAACGTTGTCTGCTGCCAAATCGCTCGCAGCTGTATTTCGAACGTGGGTATACGGGATTACGAACCGCGTCCGTAAGATCTTCGCCACGGAGTCGGGCTCAAGTATTGTACAGAATGAGTATCCGGCCCGCGCGCGTCATTTTGTCAGTTATCCGGCCCGCGCTCGTCACTTTGTCAGTTATCCGGCCCGCCGTGAAAAAGTTTGGTGACCCCTGCCTTAGAATAATATGGAATAGACCAAGTCACCAGACTGCTGAACACCGTATAGGATACCTGGGTTATACCTAATAAATTATGTAATTATATATTTATTGCAATTCCTAAGAAATCAGGAGCCTTGGAATGTGATCAACATTCAACAAATAATATAATGAGCAACATTACAAAGATGTCACTAAGAATTAGCATGCAATGATTTAGGAAGAAAATGCAACTCGAAATAGAAGAATAACAATGTGGGTTCGTATAAGGCAAGAGTACAGTAAATGCTGTGCATGTACTGAGAACATTAATTGAACTTCAAAAGAAGCAAACAAAGACCTACCTCTCTGCTTTATTGACCACACAAAGGCTTTTGTTAAAGTAACACATGTGAACATATTAAAGATGCTTGCAGATCTATAAATTAATGGGAAAGACCTTTTTTTTTTAAATTCGCATATCCTTTACAGGACATCGCTGTCAACAGCAGCATCTTTCAGCTGTCTGTTGATTTCTTGTCAAGATTACGCTCAGTAGTTTGCCATTGCTTTCTGAGCGGCCGGCTCAGTTATCCCGCAAGTCACAAGCGGGGGTCGAACCGCTCCTAGCTCTCGCCCTGCTACGAGACTCTGCGTGATAAACGGAATTACGGAGAGAAAGTGTTGTAATCCCTCGGCCAGAGAGACCGGCGGGAAAGACCTTAGAATGTAAAAATAAAACATATATTGGAAACAACAAGCTGCCACAGGGATTGATAATGAAGTAGGTTAATCAGCCTATTAAGAGAGGTGTGCGACAGGGATGTGTAATATTTCCAGGTCTTTGTTCCATATGCAGTGAACATATTTTCAGAAATGTAGATGATATGAAAGGAATCATCATTGGGGGACGTAACATCAATAACATTAGATATGCGGATGATACAGTATTGATTGCAGACAATTAGCAGGATCTGCACAATTTAGTAAATGCGGATGTTTCGCACAATGAATAACTAGGGTTAGAATTAAATTGTAAGAAGACACAAATTATGGTCATCACTAGGGAAGAAGGAAATACCACAATGTATCGTCGCTCGATTCAGAGATTAATTATGTGTTCTGTGCGTGTTTCTTAACATCAATTTGTTCAAATAAGGATGGACCTACGACAGGTCCAGCAAACCGGTAGGGAATTTATTTGTTCAAGAACTATTGCTCGAGAATTATGGGGGAAATTGAAAGAAAAACGCAACTCTATCAGCGTTCACGCCGGAAACAACACACCGAAGCGACACAACAAGCGACTAACGACGACAACTGCTAAATTTCGACATACTTCAAATAGAAAGGAGATTTTTGCAACTTGGAATGTTACAGGTCTAGGATATAAGGAACCAGCTCTCGTAGAGTTCATGAAACAATCAAATATTCAATTATTAGGACTCGCAGACACTAGGAAAAAGGGGCAGAACACGAAAACAACACACGAAGGTTACGTTATTATATGGAGTGGCGTCGACCAGCGAGCTACAGCTAAACATGGAGTGGGTTTTTTGTTGCATCCAGACAAAGCGAAAGCCGTTATCAACACGAAATTTATATCAGAAAGGATAATACTAGTACAGATCAAAGAAGGAAATAGAACAACAACTTTTATACAAACATACGCCCCATGTAATGACACTTACAGCGACGAAGACAAAGACGAATATTTTGATAAACTTGCAGACACGTTAAATAATGTCAAGGAGACAGATGAACTAGTTGTGATGGGTGATTTTAACGGACGAATAGGCACACGAAGAACACCGTGGGAGGATTGCATGGGGCCATTCAGCGACACATAGACTGATTGTAACAGCAATGGTCAACGTCTACTCATCATATGTTCGGAACATGGGCTAATAATAGCAAATAGTTTTTTTCAACATCGTCGTAGCCACACCAAAACCTGGTATAAATGGAATGACATAGACCAAGCATCTCAAATTGATTTTATTCTAATTAGGAAAGCAGATAGAAGGCTATTATTAGATTCAAGAGCACTCCCAAATACAGATGTTGATACTGATCACAAACCAGTCATAATAAAAAAGATTTCACCATACAGGAAAATAAGAAACAAAAAGGTAACAACACATGTCATTAATTATAGGAGGCTGCAGGAAAATACGGTTAAAGACGAATTCAATCAAGAAATCCAAAACCTACATAAGAACATCCCTGAAGATCACTCAAGCGTAGATAAGGAATGGACATGTTTCAAGGCTGCAATGCTAGACACACTGAAAAATAAATGTGGAACAAAGAAAGTAGGGCAGGACAAAAGATTAAGAACAGCCTGGTGGAACAACGAAGTTAAAGATAGCATATTCAAAAAGAAGGTAGCATTCAAAAAGTGGAACAAAGAGCTAGACCAATAGTTGAACAACAGTTAAGCAAAGCACAATTCGGTTTTCGGAAAGGTAAAAGTTGCACTGATGCATTATTTACACTTAGACAAATTTGTTAAAAAACTATCGAATATAGTGGCCAGCATAATATTGTGTTTGTAGATCAGGAAAAGGCTTTCGATAGAGTAGACAGATACAAATTATGGACCATCCTTGAAGACTATGGGATAGAAGGGCAACTGCTAGAAAACATCATAGCCATGTACCACTCGAGCCAAAGTGCAGTAAGAACACAAGAAGGTATATCAGATATGTTCACAGACAATACAGGAGTGAGGCAGGGATGTGTGCTCTCTTCCCTGCTATTCAATATCTACATGGACAGAATTTCCAAAGAAGCAAATCTCGACAGAACAGATTCAGAAAATTTAGAACTCTTTACTCCAGATGAAACAACTGACCCACAGGGAATAAATGAACTTCTATTTGCAGACGATCAGTGCCTGTTTTACAGTGATGAGGGCAGACTACAAAATCATATTACTAATCTGAGTTCAACCTGCAGCAGATACAATATGAGTATAAACACAGCCAAAACCGAAGTAATGCAAGTTAGCAGATCGCCAGGCCCACTAAGTATACAGATAAATAACACACCTCTGAAACAAGTTAAAGAATTCAAATACCTTGGAAGTATGATCACAGAAGATGGCAGATTGGACAGAGAAATTGAAATCAGATGTCAAAAAGCTAGTGCACTTACATATCAACTATCACCCTTACTGAAACATCCAAACATACCCATGTCCGCAAAACGATAGATAATAAACAGCATATTCACACCAACCCTCTGCTACCAATCTCAAACCTGGACTTTATCCAAATTACACCTTCGCAAAATCAACTACCTGCGAAATGAGATGCCTGAGGAGAGCTGCCAACTTAATAATCCGAGACCGAGTAAGAAATGCTACTATCAGACAGACTGTGGGATCAACACCTTGTGCCACATTTATTGAAAGACAGAAGATCAATGGTTTGGCCATGTCGTTAGAATGCAACATCAGCAACTACCATCACTGGCCTTACATCAAAGATCATCTGCGACGAGACCACGAGGACGTCCAAGAAGAAAATGGATTGACGACATCAGAGACATTGTACAACCACACGGAATGACACTATCCAGTGCCGTCCACATGGCGCTGGAACGCAAATTATTCCTCCCCACGACACTTGACGGCAGAAATGGAAGATGATGATGATGATGATGATGATGAATATACATTTAAATGGGAATATTCTTAAACAAGTGAATCTGTACAATTATCTCTAACAGTTATATATTCTGATGAGAGATATCTTTAAGACATTAGAACAAGAATCGTCATTAGCAAAGGTAGCCTTTTCCAAGATGAAAAACATACTGACCAATAAAAAGATGCCATTTGCAACGAGAAAAAGAGTGTTGAGGTGCTATCTAGAACCAGTACATTTGTATGAATGTGAAGTGTGGACAATGAGCAGGCAAATTGAACACCTGATGGCTATGGAAATGTGGTTTCTGAGGAGAATGCAAAGAATACCATGGACAGACAGGAATACCAATGACCAAGTCCTACAAGAAACAAATGAAAATCGTACACTGATTAGAGAAATTAGGCGTAGATGGTCACAATTTTTTGGTCACGTTATGTGAAGAAGTAAATTGGAGAACTTGGTGACAACTGGCAAGATCGAGGGGGAGAGAGCAAGGTGAAGGCAGAGAAGTAAATACCTGGATGGCTTGGCCACGTGGCATGGTCGAAACAAGAACACTGAGCTGATCTACGACTCTGGTGATCGAGTGAAATAGCGAAAGATGACCGGCTTATCGGCGTTATGTATACGTTTTCTCGTTATGAACTCAAACCTAGTCCATATACGTGCAAATACTTATGGTGCCATGGACTGATTTTTGCGTGTGGATTAGCTTTCCCTATTACCAGTATACCCTCACCATCAGGCGAACCTACTCCTATTTCTGAGGTACTTGTAGTTTTCGTTCCCAATTCAAAGACGAGAAGTGAACGTTTTAGTCCAACTGACTGGTGTATGGGTTGAACCCGCTACCTCGGTATAAGCACACTGGAGTTAGCGAACTATGCTGACCTCCTGTGATGGTGTTGTCTTTCCGTTTTCTTGTTCTTCCTATTTTGTTGCTTTTATCCAGCAAGTAAGTCCTGATAGGACTGGTCCCGAGATAGACCTGTCAGTAGAAGTATAGGATGGTTTGTTCTCTCCCCCCCCCCCCCCCCCTTCCCCCATGCATAAGACTATTGACGTCACAGGGAAAAAAATATTGGAAACTGACAAGTGTTGGCACTGCATTTTTCTATCTAGGGCCAGATAAATGCTTCCGTTCCTTGTAAGGGACGAGGTGACCGAATGGAGGAATGGCTATAGGGTTTGAGGACCGTTTGAGGTGGGAAGTATAAACACAAGAGTGTCTTTCTTGTCTTTGTCTATGCGGGTAACCGTGTATGGCCAGGGGGAGTGAACCCCTTAGACACTGGCCGCCGCGGGGTTAAAACTCTGTCTTATGGACCCCATACCCAGTTGGTTAAAACACGCGTCATGTCTAGATATGTGGTCATTTTATTTTGCATATCCTATTTACAGATCACAATATACAAAACACTGATCCGACTAGTCGTGCTGTATTGCTACGAAACCTGGAGTACAACTAAAGGAGGCGAAGCCTTATTACAAACCTTTGAGAACAAAGTCTTAAGACGTATCATTGGGCCCATTAGGGATACACAAAGTGGAGAGTGGAAAAGAAGAAGCAACAAAGACATTTATGATCTGTTTAAGTCCCCGCTAATCACTGGTATCATGAAGGCTGCAATGGCTGGGGCATATAGAAAGAATGGAAGATAATAGGGAAACAAAACTCGCTTACATTCACGACATAAATGACCGTAGACCCCGAGGTAGACCAAGAAGACGGTGGAGAGATAATACATATACAGACCTACAAGCACTTGGAATCAACGACTGGCGGGAGAAGATCAACCAGAGAGACGAATGGAGACGGCTTGTATCTGCAGTAAAGAACCTCAATGGCTCGGAATGCTGAAGAAGAAGAAGAATCCTATTTACAGGCCGTCGCTGTCAACACAAGCACCGCTGTTGTTGATGTCTTGGCAAGTTTACGTTCAGTAGTTTGCCATTGTTTTCTGAACGACCGGATCCCATACCATCACGTTAAGACCCAACGCGACACGGTGTGGTCATTAATAGCAATCGAGGAGTGGCTATGGGGTTGGACGACCTATAAGACGTTGGAAGTATAAATTCTTTCTCTCTCTTGTCTATGTTCGTGTGATCCTCCTTACCCAGTTGGCTAAAACAAGTGGCATGATTAGGTGGAGTAGGGACTCGCTTCTCGTCCCTTCCCACTGGGACAGAGGACTCCCTTCCCTTCCCACCGGATAGGACTCCATTCTCTTCCCTCCCCATCGGGACAGGGACTCCCTTTCCTTCCCTCCCCATCGGGGATATGGGGACTCCGATTACTGTAATAGGTTTGTCGTCCTTCGTAAAGATTACTCTCTAATCTACTTGGATCAATTTATTCGATTGTGGCCAATCTACAGTCTGTGTTATTTTGTGTTATTGGGGATTATATATGCTATGCGTTTTACTCAAAGACGTGCGATAGGAATATCTGTATTTGTGATCTAAAATTAACTGTGCATTTTGTTGCAATTATTTGTATATGTAGGGGGACTTCCGGTCAAGATGGCGACGGGCGGTTGTTTTCTTTATGTGACCGTTACATTTTTTCGCGTAAGAGATGGATATTTTCATCTCCTACGTGTAATTTGTATGCCTGTATGTAAAACCAGGAGTTTCTTCTCAAGATCTGCGCCGATGCTAATGGAGTTTCGTGCATTGAGCGAAGCAATCCTTGAGTGAATTTTCGCAGCGTGTGTGGTTCTGTGGTGTTCGGCCTTTTCAACATGGCGGAACAATTTGTGTGTTCCTTGCGGAAGGCAGTCAACAAAACAAGGCAACGGGGCCAACGTGGTGGCCGCAAGCGACGCAAGCGTGGAGGGGTAAGACGTTTTAGACTTAAATGTGACCGTCTGGGCCTCAGGTATACTCGCATCCTATATTGGAACTGCGCCAGCATAAAACAACGTGGCTCTATTCTCGAAAACCTGGTTTACAGGAACGATATTGTAGCACTCCAGGAGATGAGACTGGGTGATCAGCTACTCAAAATGGCCGGCTTCAAATGTTTCTACAACAGACGACATCAGGGAATGGCGATTCTCATCCGCGACAGTATGGTGGCGTCAGAGCTAGACATGTCCATCTGGGACAATGACGACATACAAATACAGGCGGTCAGAGTTCAATCCGGTCTACCATTCGTGTTGGTTAATATTTATGCCCGTAACGCGAGTGTGAATTTCCCAGAAGTGACAGTGCTTAAGTGACATATTAGGTCACGAGAGAAATGTTATTTTCTGTGGCGATTTCAACGCTAAAGGCAGATCATGGGGAAACATTTCCTCCAACACACAGGGGGAGGAGCTCGAGACTGCACTTGAAACCATTGACCTGGTTTGTATTAACAGTGGCTGTGTCACGAGAACAGCAAGCCGCCCAGGTGATAAGGACAGTGCTATTGATCTGGCGCTGGTTTCTCCTGCACTCACTACAGTGTGTAGATGGGGTGTCCTAGGGTACCATGGCAGCGACCACCACCCTTGCAGCATATTGGTGGAGAAAGGCAGAACCAGGCAGCACAAGTCAACGGTCAAGACTTTCCAGTATGACAGTACATGGCAAGATGTGGTGAGTAAAATAAGGCACGACAAGGGCAGAAATTTTTAGGGCAGGAAAAAAAGCTGGGAGCAGCCACCCTGGTGGAATTTTGAGGTGGAGAAGGCCTGGATGGATAAGCGTAGTGCTGTAAGGAAATGGCTAAACGCCAAGAAGAATAGAATGGCCCATCCTAATCCCTGCATGCACTTAGAAAGAGAGATGCACACACAAGTAAGCTATTTAAAAACACTGGTTAAGGTGGTTAAAAGTGAAAAATGGGCAGAGGTATGTCAAAGAGTAAGCACAGACAAGTCACTGAAATTGTTCTGGTGACTACATAAAAGCATGAGTGGGGTAGTCAAGAATAAGAGAATTTCTGACTTCCAAGGTGCTGACCTCATCTGGCAGAGGACTGACGAGAACAAGGGCAAAGCCCTCTTCGAACACTGTCTAGAGCAGAGCAACCAGACAGACATGAGAGGCCGAAATCTTGCCAAGGAGGTCACCTCAAACAGGTGTAAGACCCAGAACATTTCGGATGAAGATACAGTGACAGTGAAAGAATTCAAGGCTGTGCTTCGACGATCAAAAAACAGCGCTCCAGGGCCAGATGGTATAAGATATGACCACATTAATAGGTGTACCGACAACGAGCTAGAGAAACTAGCAGACATGTACAAAAACAGTATAGGGAGTGCTAGCATCAAGGAGGAGTGGTTACACAGCTATCTGATTCCCTTGCCGAAGCCTGGCAAAGACCACACAAAAATTCAGGGATATCGAGTAATAACCATGCAGAATACAATATGCACACTTCTGGAGAAGTTAATTGCCAGAAAAATATCAAGCCAGCTAGAGAAGCAAGGTGTTTTCCCACCTACCCTGGGAGGGTACCGTCCCAAAAGAGAAACCTGGACCAATGCAGCAGTTTTTGCCCATGATGTTTATGAAGGTTTCCACTCAGGCATTGAAACCTTTGCTGCAGCGATTGATCTGGAGGACAGTACCATTGGATTTTCTAATGCTTCAGCTTCTTGAACTCAGGATAAATCCGTTCCTCCTTAGTTGGATTGCTGCAGCCCTCTTCCAACGGAAAGTAGTTTTTAGATGTGGCAGTTGGACGTCGGAACCAACAGCAATATATCCTGGCCTACCACAGGGGTCACCATTATCTCCGGTGCTGTTCAACGCCTACACTGTGAGAATCACCAGCGAGCAGATCACTGGATCGGGGAGGACATTGTGATATGCCGACGATGTTTTAGTGTATCGTCAGGGTAAGGATAGAGAGCAGGTTGCTGTGGAACTGCAAACCGAACTCAAACGCATAAGTACTTGGTGTGCTGAAGCTGGGTAATGGTCAACCCAACAAAGGCAACAGTGACTTGGTTCTCGTTGAATAATCATATAATCAACACACCAACACCAACTGTTAATCTGTGTTCAGAGACTGGAAAGAACGCAGGCAATGAATTTCCTGGGGATACGTTTTAATCAAAGCCTTGCTTATAATGAACACATAGACCAGGTGATGACAAAGGTCAAGCGGGGTTTGGCTGCGATGCGGGTGATGGCGGCAGCAAACTGTGAGCAGCTCCATCTATGTCTCCTATTCGAGGTGCTGGTCATGTCTATTTTTGAGTATGCGATGGCGATCCTGACTCTCAGCCGTAAGCAGATAGAAAGGATGGAAAGGATACAAAACGAAGCTATGCGCATTATTCTTGGATGTACAAGAGATACAGCTTGCAGGGCTATGCGCTACCTTCTTGATTTTCCAACCACTGAAGACAGACTACAAATTTGCAGAGCACGTGCCAACTCAGAGTCAACGCAAACACACAACATCCACTGCATAGTGAAATTAGGAAGGTGAAGGGCAGCAGGTTAAAAAGAGGAAGCATGAGCATGAGCATTAGCATGCTCAAGAGGATAGCAACGGGGTGGATCCGAAGAGAGTGGTTGCTGTCTCTGGAGCGGTCTCGGCTGGCAAAGATTAGTTTCATCTTTGTGCCAGGGCATGCGGGATTACATGGAAATGAGCGGGCTGACAAGCTCGCAGGTATGGCTAATGTGGAGGGCGGACGCGCCATGGACCAGGCTGACATTTTGAATGCACTACGAGAAGTAAGACTTTTGCGAGAACCAAGTGATGACTGCGAATCTACAACCATGGTCAGACTGCGAGAACAGCAAATTAAAAGAGGTATGGCCAAACAAGAACACTACGCAGGAAGCCAAAGAAGATTGATAAACCAACACAGAACTGGTGTCGTTAGCCGCTACACGCTGCGGGATTTGCTGATGAGGGGATCTGAGCACTTATGGACTGAATGGTTCGATGTTCAATGAAGATGATCGGTCGACTAACTAACTATTTGTATATGTACTTAAATTTAATTATGTTGGCATAATAATATATTGTAGTTACTGTTATATTCCTTTACTTGTTAGTATTACAGATTCCATTGGAGATTATTTGTCATTTGAAATGTTTGTTGATATCTTTATCGAAATGGTTTGTCGAAAATAATTACCAAGACAATTTTACAGTGTAAGAATATTACAAGAATAATAAACAATAAAAATATGCTATAAATAACACAATACATAGAGAAATATTTTGACAATATTAAAAACCAATGAAGTTTTAGTAATGTAACTACAAGACTCGAAATCGACGTATTCACCGATAAAGGGACTATTTCAATTCACTAGAAAGCATTACGGAACTCATTGTTGAAAACGAAAACGATAATCGATTATTGGACAAATAGAAGATAACTGGAAATTGGACGGACATTACACAAGTGTTTTATGATGATGGTTGCTGATCAGAAACAAACGCGACCGATGTGAAGGATCACCTCTAGGGAAGGCCGAAACTAAAGATGTTTTATAACACTTGAAGAATTATAAATCTTCAGGGGCAAAAATCATTACTGTTGAAGAAATTTAATTTGTCTGTAAATATGGTACTGGCGTCCGTAGAAAAATTGCTGAATGACATCCAGAACATTGGATACATGACTGATGAGTCTCTGGAAATCTTGCTCATAGATCCACCAAGGAATGTAGCGAATTGTGTGGAACATTATTATTTATATAAAATTTAATGTTCTTCTAATATTCATTCATATATTGTAAAATTGTATACGTCATTATTTTCGAAAAAATCATCTCAATATACATATCAATAAACAAAGATCTACACTTTTGCTTTATTGACTACACAAAGGCTTTCGATAAAGTGAGACATGTCGACATGATAAGGATGCTTGAAGATCTACAAATTGATGGATGAGACTTTAGACTTGTAAAAAAACAAACATATATTGGGAAACAACAAGCTGCCATAACAATTGATAATGAAGAAGGTGAATATCAGCCTATTAAGAGAGGTGTGAGACAAGGATGTGTAATGTCTCCAGATCTTTTTTCCCTGTGAAAATATTTTCAGAAATATAGAAGATATGGAAGAAATCATCATTGGGGTACGATACATCAATAACATTAGATATGCAGATGATACAGTCTTGATTGCAGACAATGACAAGACCTGCAACATTTAGTAGATGTGGTTGTTGCACACAGTGAACAACTAGGATTAAAATTGATTTGTAAGAAGACACAAATTATGGTCGTCACTGGGAAGAAGGAAACACCACAATGTAATATACAAGTAAATGGGCATAGTCTTTAACAAGTGAATCGGTACAATTATCGAAGAACAGTCATAGCATCTGATGGGAAATTCCTTGAAGAGATTAGAACAAGAATTGCCATTGCGGAGGTAGCCTTTTGCAAGATCAAAAGCATACTGACCAATAAAAAGATATCAACTGAAACGAGAAAAAGAGTGTTGAAGAGCTACATAGAACCTGTACTTTTGTATGGATGTGACGCGTGGACAATGAGCAGACAAGCTGAAAAACATGTGATGGCTGTGTAAATGTGGTTTCTGAGGAAAATGCAAAGAATACCATGGACGGATAGAAAAACCAATGAGCAAGTCCTTCAGGAAATAAATGAAGATCGTAAACTGATTAGAGACATTAGACGTAGACAGTCAAAATGTTTAGGGCATGTTATGAGAAGAAATGACCTGGAGAACTTGGTGACGACTGGCAAAATCGAAGGGAAGAGACCAAGGGGAAGACCTAGAAGTAAATCTCCGGGCTGCTTTGCCGGCTGAACAGAAACACGGAGCTGATTCACGACTCTGGTGATCGAGTGAGATGGCAAAACATGACCGCCCACACTTATCGGCATGGCACATGATAGATGAATATATATCAAATAACAAATAATCTCCCATGGCATCTGTAATAAAACTAGCAACTAAAGGGATATAACCTGAGCTAAAATATATCATTAGAAAAAGATCATAATGTTTCGTAACAACTTTATTAAATTTAAGTACTTTTACAAATTATTTCAAAAACGTACAAAGTTTACTTTAAATCACAAATATTTATTTTATTGTCACATGTCTTTGATTAAAACACGTAGCATATATAATCCAGAATAACACAAACTAACACAGACTGTAAATAGATCAAACTCTAATAAAGTATCATATTCCACTAACATGATATCAATCAACCATTTGGCCTATATCGTTGGTCTGCCTCAATTTTTGTCCAGCCTGTAAAGGGCTGTTCTCTTCATATTAAAAATGTCTCTATTTTGAGGAATGTGGGCTTTCCGTCACATTTAGTTCAACTCAAGAAGATACTCTGTCTAGAACAGTGGTTCTCAACCTTTTTTTGGCCCGTGCCCCCCTTCACCATATTTTCAGAATGTCATTCCCCCCCCCCCTCTTTCGTATTTCCTACCTAATAATTCCCCCTCCCGTCCCTACACAGTATACGTAATAATGGAAGCACATACTAAAACAAGACTGAACGTCCACATAAAACGTGATTTTAGAAGGGTGAGACGTACAGAACCGTAAAGTATGAAGAGAAAAACAAGATCAAGTAATAGGTTCTTGTATTAACGGGATCTTGAAATAATCATCATTCCCTCCCCCCCCCCCTGGAAACCCTAAAATTCCACCCCCCCCCCAAGGGTAGGGGGGGGGGGGATTCCTAACTGGTTGAGAACCACTGGCCTAGAAGTCTAGACCAACAAACAGCGGTTAGAACAGATGGTGAGAGATCAGACTTGTTTGGCATAACGCAAGAAGTCCATCAGGGATGTGTGCTGTCCCCCTATTTGTTTAACCTGTACGCCGAACAAGACTGCAAGGTGCCACTCACTCACTTACGCCGAAATATAATGAGAAATGTCAGAGGTGATATAACCAGGGAGCAATATGATGCCTACCTATCGATGGTCATTGAAATGCCAGAGATTCGATATGCTGATGATACAGTTTGCTTTGCTTTTCTTCCACTTATGCCGTTAGGCGACCAGGTGCGGTGTTATTGAAGTTCCAGCGCATGTGACTAGCACCTTACCTCCAATTTCCTCCATGAATGTTGAGCAGTATTTCTGGGATCAAGTAAATTCCCTACCGGTTTGCTAGACCTGTCGTAGGATCCTTACCTACTTAACCCCTTTATATTTGCTACTACCACCATGTCACAACAACCACTGGACATCGCACATCCGGGCGGGATTCTGACTTAAGAGGCGTTTCAGCCATGATCCCTGTATAGAACCGAACTAATTACGGGGCCTCAATAGATTCCCGTTTGAAAACATTCTTGACAAATGCTTTCTCAGTAGCTCGTGCTGCGGCGATCCAAGAATTTCACATCTAACGCCGCAATCGTTAAATGGTGTAGGTGGTCTCGATAGAGTCCCGTATTATTTTTCATTACTACCTCCCCGTGCCGGAAGTGGGTAAGTTGCGCGCATGCTGCCTTACTTGATACAGTGCACTCTGCAAAATCATATTAATCATATTAATAATATGAGTTCAACATGCAGCAGAAACAATATGAGCATGCATACAATCAAAACCGAAGTAATGCAAGTTAGTGGATGCCCTGGTTCACTAAGTATATAGATAAATAGCACATCTCTGAAACAAGTTAAAGAATTCAAATATCTTGGAAATATGATCACAGAAGATGGCAGATTGGACAGAGAAATCGAAATCAGATATCAAAAAGCAAGTCCACTTACATATCAACTAACACCATACTGAAACATCCAAATACAACATTGTCCGCAAAACGACAGATAAACAGCATATTCACACCAACTCTATGCTACCAATCTCAAACTTGGACATTATTCAAATCACACTTTCGCAAATTCAAACACCCGTGAGAGGAGATGCCTGATGAGAGCTGCCATCTTAACAATCCGAGACTGAGTAAGAAATGTTGTTATCAGACAGACAGTGGGATCAACACCTTTTGTGCTACATTTATTTAAAGGCAGAAGATCAAGTGTTTTGGCCATCTCGTTAGGATGCAACATCATCAACTACCATCACTATCCCAACATCAAAGATTATCAGCGACGAGAGCAAGAGGACGCCCGAGAAGAAAATGGGTTGATGACATCAGAGACATTGTACAATCACACTGAATGACACTATACAATGCCACCCATCGGGTGCTGGAGCGCCAATTATTCCTCCCCACGACGCTTGACGGCAAATGTGGAAGATGACGATGATACAGTATTGCTATCCACATCACAGAATGGTATAGAAAACCTAATAACTTCAATCCGATTAAATAGTGAAAATCACAACTTATATCTTTTTTTCCCCCGCGTTTCCATCCTGTTTCAGGATATTGCGGTCAACACCAGCATCTTTCAGCTGTATGTTGATTCCTAGACTAGATTACACTCATCAGCACGCCACGACTTTCTGAGCGACTGGCTCCATACTCTCGTAAGTCACTGGCGCGACTCGAACCCCTTAAAATTCTCGTGCCGACGACTTTAGCGCCGACGGTGATCTCCTCTGTGTTCGGGTGGAATGCGTGTCAGTGCGTTTCAATTGCCCCACACCACAGAGTTGTTTCTTTGTGCTGTGGCAACCGTTTCTGTCTCCCTTCGATTCTCATTTGCATCGGTCCTGCAATCACTTTCCGGTTAGGGTTAGGGGGTAGGGTTAGGATTTGGGTTAGGGGTAGGGTACACACACTAACCCTAACCCTAACCCTAATCCTAACCCTACCCCCCTAACCCTAACCCTAACCGGAAAGTGAAAGAATAGCGCACCACCGCCGCCGCATAGAATTGCGCACCGAGCTACGGCGCAACACACGGAAACCCCCTGAATGTTCGGCGCAACACAGGGAACCCCTGGATGTGACGTCATACCCTGGGATTCCCTTTTGTTTGGGTTGAAAGAAAGCAAATTTACCGATGCTGGTGTTGACAGCGATGTCCTGTAAAGGATATGCGGAAAAAAAAAGTTCTTTAAATGCCGGCTTCGTGGCTTAGAGGTTATGACTTTTCTCCATAATCTCGTATACTCTCGTGGGTAACGTGATGACGGTGAGAATCAGCAATGGTTCGAATCGCATAGGTAACTTACGGGGTATGTGAGCCGACCGCTCAGAAAGCAATGGCAAACTACTGAGCGTAATCTTGCCAAGAAATCAACATACAGCTGAAAGATGCTGGTGTTGACAGCGATGTCCTGTAAAGGATATGCAAAAAAAAAAGTGCTTTAAATATTATTACTTTAAACATGTGTGGTATATGTGCAAAATTACAACACATTATCACACTCATACGCAAACACAAACCAGACTTTATACTATTACAAGAAACAAATATCTCATCTCATCTCATCATGTTCCTCTTGTACCTTGCGGTGTCGAGGTGAAGTATAAACTTCGTGAGAGTGCCCGGTTATGGGCTTCGTATATCGACATTCCCATGGATTCTGTTATTCCCTCCGTCCAACGTTTACGTGGTCGGCCTCTTCCTCTGTTTCCATCTGGTCTGTACATCATTGCTTGTTGTGGCATGCTGTTGACTGGTAGCCTACATGCATGGCCAAACCATTTGACTTGCTGCTTTCTAATAAAATCTAGAGCAGCTTTAACCCCCACTTTAGTCCTGATTTCTTCATTTCTGATCTTATCTCTTCTTGATACGTTGAGTATTCTTCTCAGGAACCTCATTTCTGTTGTTGTGATTTTTCTTTTCTCTTTTTCTGTCATTGTCCAGGTTTGGCATTGGTAGCACAGAGTTGGTAGGAAGATTGTGTTGTAAAGTGCTTTCTTAGTAGTTATTGATACATGTTTGTTCTTTAGTATTGGTGCCATTTGTCCAATGAGTTGATTTGCCTTATTGCACCTATTTTCGATCTCGTCTTCTGATCTGCCATTTGATGATATTATACTTCCTAGGTACTTGAAGCTCTTTACTTGTTTCAAGGGATGTTCGTTTAGGTGAATTGTTGCTGTTTGTTCTTCTTTAGTTATAGTCATTACCTCTGTTTTGCTTGTGCTAATTTTCATGTTATGTTCCCTACACATTTCGTTTAGACTATTCATGTGGTCTTGTAATTCAGCTTCTGATTTTGCTATTAGTGCTTGGTCGTCCGCAAACAGGAGTTCTCTAATGGTTAGATTTGCAGATGGTTCTTCTTCTGTGTTCTCGTCATGCGGTATTCTTGCTGTCTCTGCTTGGCTGGTTTCTTTACATATGTTGTCTATATATGTTATGAACAAGAGAGGGGACAGGACACAACCTTGTCGTACTCCAGATCTTATGGTGAAGGGTTCTGAGTGTCCTCCAGTTGCTCTCACTATGCATTCACTGTTGTTGTATAAACTTCTACATAGGTTTGTTAGATGTGTACTCACTCCATATTGTTTAAGGATTTCCCACAGCTTGTTCTATCTACCCTATCGAATGCCTTTTCTTGGTCAGTCCGTTTATACTTCTTAGTTTTTCTACGAGCAGTATGAAGATCCCCTGCCGGCTTGCTAGGCCAGTCGCAGGTTTAGGACACTAATCTGACCACAGGGAGTCCATCCCCTATGGCGAGCCATAGCCCCGTTAGCCCATGACCTCGCGGTCATGGTTGCCCAGGTCTGCACCACGTGGAGGTGGGGGTGACTTGTGTAGTCTGCGGGTCATCGGCAGGCTACTAATTTTCGCTCTTCACCCCTCCTGGGAGAGGCTAGCCGATCCTAACCCTGCTGGCTGCAGGGCCAGGCGCATTCCACACCATTCCAACAACATATCACCACACTGCTAGGTCTCAGGCATTCATGCTTATTTTAGGCATACACAAAATCGGGCCAGGAACAGCTATAATGAAGACATCAGACATGTGGGATAATATTAGAACACATGCGTATGACCAGGGACGAATCTGCATAACACAGGTGGAAAATACTATACATGCATACACCATAGTGAACATACACCAAATTGCAATCATCAACCAATTTTTTTAAAACCACGAATTAGACATCTTGCTGACACAAACATACAGAGGACAAAATGTTATCCTTGAAGGGGATTTCAATTTTGTACTCTCAGATTTAGATATTGTAGGGGGAGGAAAAGCAGGAATCAAGACACAATTAAGGAGAAGTGACAGGAATGGAATGCACCAACTGGATATTCTACAGAAACCTTAGACACACACAATTTTTCTAGACGCTTTCAGACATACACACCCTAATAACATTACTGCAACACACAAAAGCAGGTCTCACAATAGATAAGCCAGACTAGACAGAATATATACACCTACAACATTCCACACAATACACACAAAACACATACAAGAAACATTACAATACACAGACCACAAAGCAGTACCAGCATATATCACTACAATCACTACAAATGCTTGGCCCTCAAAACGATCATCACACTGGGAATTCAACAACACACTCTTCCAACACACATGTTATGTGCAACACATGATACACCTCATTCTAGCATACACTAATGGTACACCCACCGACAACATAACACAATTTTGGGATCTACTAAAGAATACAATACGTAATATAACACAACAATTTGCATCCATCATACACAAAGACAGACTACAACAAGAACACACCATACAAACAGCAATACAACTCACAAAACAGACTGACAGGAATGCACCACACCTACACAAACTAGAATCACAGTTAGAACAACACCAGCAACGCGCATTCTGTCGTGCGCTCCTTAGAACTTTGTTCACTACCATATCAGAAGAAACTCCCTTCAAACATTACCTGACAGTAGCATGAAGCATACAACGCAACAGACAAATAGAAGCAATAATAGACATGCAAGGAAACACACAAACAGGGGCAACACATATATTAGAAACATTTCAACAGTACTACACTGACCTATATACAACAGAACCAGCAAACACTTTAACACAAAATAGGTTCTTTCAATGCACACAGAAACTGACACCGATAAGGACCTACTAGACACAAAGCTTACATTAGCAGAAATAACACATACACTCAATCAAATGCAAACAGTCATATCAACAGCACTAGATAGACTCACTTTAGTATAATACCAGCACTTCTTTCCTATCCTAGGCAGTTTCCTTCTAAAAGTTTACAAAGAAGCTTTTTACAAACAAGAACTCTCTAAGACTTGCAGCATTTCATACGTAACACTCATACCTAAAGACAACACAAACAAAAATCAAAACACAGCTGACAAACTATAAACCCATCTTATTATTAAATACAGACTACACAATTCTAGCAATATCACTTGCAAGCAATAACAATGCAAATGAAAAATATTCACGCCATCAATTATGCACCCAGACCAACAGTGCAGTATTCAACACAGAAACATACACTAAGATACACTCTTCATTAGAGATTTCATCACATACACCCACCAGAAAGACTATCACTCCTCCCTCTTGTCGCTAGACCAGAAGAAGACCATTGACAGAATTTCACACTAATACTTACACAAAACAGTAGCACGCTGCAACAAGGTCAATACTATAGGCAATCGATACAGATCTTGTACAAAAATTATGAAAGTAAAATACTGGTGAATTATTCACTCATTGCCAGTTTCAGGATCACAGGAACTGTCAGACAAGAGTGTCAACTATTACAAATCCTACATGTACTCAAAATAGAACCCCTCTTAGAAGCAGTTAGACAGGACACTAACATTAAAGGTACGTTTATACAAGGGTTAGAGAAGCTGAAATTAATTGCTTATTCAGATGACACCGCTTTCTTCTCTACAACCATAACATCTATAACGGATATACTTCACACCTTCAGACAGTTTGGTGAAGGGAGTGGGGCCAAAATAAACATACAGAAGTCTAAAATAATGGGTCTAGGAAAGTGGAAGAATAAAGGGGATTTCCCTCTCCTCCACCCCCGGTTTTAACAGTCACAGACACCATGAAAATATATGGGATTACATTTCCATGCAATCCCAGAAAAATACACACAGGAATACGGCAATCACTGGCAAAACAAATTATAGACATACTACATAGGTACAAATAAAAGACATCAACAAATTTTGGAAGAAGCACAGTTGTAAACATTTTCATCATTCCAAAAATAGATATTTGGCTGCTGTATTAGATCCCATAAAACAGACAATTACAGACATAACGAAATGTATCAGATATTTCATCTTATGCATCAAAATTCATGGTATACAACATAAAACATTAATACAAGATAATAAACATGGAGGACTAGCATTACACGACTTACACACATAAATACAAGCATTAAGAGTAAACCGTATAGGATACATCATCAATCATCCAGACCAACACTCACTAGTTATTTAGTTAGTTAGTTAGTTAGTTAATTAGTTAGTTAGTTAGTTAGTCGACAGATCATCCTCATTGCACATCGAACCACTCAGTCCATTAGTGCTCGGATCCCCTCCTCAGCAAATCCCGCAGCGTGTAGCGGCTAACGACACCAGTTCTGTGTTGGTTTATCAGTATTCTTTGGCTTCCTGCGTAGTGTTCTTGTTTGGCCACTCCTCTTTTAATTTGCTGTTCTCGCAGTCTGGCCGTGGTTGTAGATTCACAGTCATAAATTTTTTCTCGCAAAAGTCTTCTCGTAGAGCATTCAGAATGTCAGCCTGGTCCATGGCGCGTCCGCCCTCCACAGTAGCGTTACCTGCGAGCTTGTCAGCCTGCTCATTCCCTTGTACTCCCGCATGCCCTGGCACGAAGATGAAACTAACCTTTGCCAGCCGAGACCGCTCCAGAGACAGCAACCATTGTCTTCGGATCCTCCACCCATCTCTATACTCTTGAGCATGTTCATTGAGTCGCTAAGGAAACATGCCCTAGTGAATGTCTGTGTCTCGAGCCATGTTATTGCTTTACTTACTGCCATGAATTCCATAGTCTGGCTACTTGTGGTCTCAGCAGAAGCACCAGAGTCCTCCTTCACAATTCTCACCCCGGCCCGAGCCGTAAAGGCCTATGAGCTACTCACATGTGGGATGACCGACCCATCTGTGTAAATGACAGCATCACCGTCTAGCGAATTCTCGAAAATCAACGCTTGTACTTCCGCCTCCACAGCTGCCGGATTTTCTTGTCTGCATTTTCTGTCTAGTTGGATGCATACTGAAAAGGATGTGCAGAAATCTGTTCCTGCTGCCCTTCACCTTAATAATTTCACCATGTAGTGGATGTTGTGTGTTTGCGTTAACTCTGAGGTAGGCGCGAGCTCTGCAGACTTGTATTCTGACTTCAATGATTGGAAAATCAAGAAGGTAGCGCATCGCCCTGCATGCTGTATCTCTTGTACATCCAAGAATAATGCGCATAGCTTCATTCTGTATCCTTTCCATCCCTTCTGTCTGCTTATGGCTGAGAGTCAGGATTGCCATCGCATACTCAAAAACAGACATGACCAGCCCTTCGTTTAGAAGACATAGATGGCGCTGCTCACAGTATGCTGCCGCCATCACCCGCATCGCAGCCAACCCCCGCTTGGCCTTTGTTATCACCTGGTCTATGTGCTCATTATAAGCAAGGCTTCGATCAAACCGTATCCCCAAGTAATTCATTGCCTGCGTTCTTTCCACCGTCTCTGAACACAGCATTACAGTTGGTGTTGGCAGTGTTGACAATATGATTATTCAACGAGAACCAAGTCACTGTTGCCTTTGTTGGGTTGACCATTCCCAGCCTCAACACACCAAGTACTTATGCGATTGAGTTCGGTTTGTAGTTCCACAGCAACCTCCTCTCTATCCTTACCCTGACGATACACTAAAACATCATCGGCATATGACAATGTCCTGCCAGGTCCAGTGATCTGCTCGCTGGTGATGCTCACAGTGTAGGCGTTGAACAGTACCGGATATAATGGTGATCCCTGTGGTAGGCCAGGATATATTGTTGTTGGTTCCGAAATCCAACTGCCACATCTAAAGACTGCTTTCCTTTGGAAGAGGGCTGCAGCGATCCAACTAAGGAAGAATGGATTTATTTTGAGTTCAAGAAGCTGAAGCATTAAAAAATGGTACTCTGTTGTACGCGTCCTCAAGATCAATCGCTGCAGCAAAGGTTGCAATGCCTGAGTGGAAACCTTCATACACATCATGAGCAAAAACTGCTGCATTCGTCCAGGTTTCTCTTTTTTTTATAACCCCCCCCCCCCCCCCCCCCCCACAGGGTAGGTGGAAAAACAACTTGCCTCTCTAACTGGCTTGATATTTTCCCGGCAATTAACTTCTCCAGCAGCTTGCCTATTGTATTCTGCATGGTTATAACTCGATATCCCTGAATTTTTGTGTGGTCTTTGCCAGGCTTCGGCAAGGTAATCAGATATCTGTGTAACCACTCCTCCTTGATGCTAGCACTCCCCATACTGTTGTTGTACATATCTGCTAGTTCCTCTAGCTCGTTGTCGGTACACCTATTGATGTCGTTGTATCTTATGCCACCTGGCACTGGAGCGTTGGTTTTTGATCGTCGAAGCACAGCCTTGATTTCTTTCACTGTCACTGCGTCTTCATCCGAAGTGTTCTGGGCCTTGCACCTGTCTGGCGTGGACCTCCTTGGCAAGATTTCGGCCTCTCATGTATGTCTGGTTGCTCTGCTCTAGATAACGTTCAAAGAGGGCTTTGCTCTTGTCCTCGTCAGTCCTCTGCCAGATGAGGTCAGCGCCTTGGAAGTCAGAAATGCTCTTATTCTTGACTACCCCGCTCATGCTTTTATGTAGTCGCCAGAACAATTTCATTGACTTGTCTGTGCTTACTCTTTTACATACCTCTGCCCATTTTTCACTTTTAACCACCTTGACCAGTTTTTGAAATAGCTTACTTTTGTGTGCATCTCTCTTTCTAAGTGCATGCAGGGACTGGGATGGACAGCTCTGTTCTTCTTGGCATTTTGCCATCTCCTTACAGCACCACGTTTATCCAACCACGACTTCTTCACCTCAAGATCCCACCACGGTGGCTGCTCCCAGCTTTTTTCCTGCCCTGAAGCTTTCTGCGCTTTTCACGTCTTATTTTAGTCACCACATCTTGCCCTGTAGTGTCATACTGGAAAGTCTTTACCTTTAACTTGTGCTGCCTGGTTCTGTCTTTCTCCACCAATATGCTGCAAGGGTGGTGGTCGCTGTCGTGGTTTCCTAGGACACTCCATCTACACACTGTAGTGAGTGAAGGAGAAACCAGCGCCAGATCAATAGCACTGTCCTAATCCCATGGGCGGCTTGCTGTCCTGGTGACACAGCCACTGTTGATACAAACCAAGTCAATGGTTTCAAGTGCAGTCTCGAGCTCCTCCCTTTGTGTGTTGGGGGACATGTTTCCCCATGATCTGCCTTTAGCGTTGAAATCACCATAGAAAATAATATTTCTCTCTTGACCTAATATGTCACTTAAGCACTGCCACTTCTGGGAATCTATACTCGCGTTGCGAGCATAAACACTAACCAGCGCGAATGGTAGACTGTATTGAACTCTTACCGCCTGTATTTGTATATCGTCACTGTCCCAACTGGACATGTCTAGCTCTGACGCCACCATGCTGTCGCGAATGAGAATAGCCATTCCCAGATGTCGTCTGTTGTAGAAACATTTGAAGCCGGCAATTCGGAGTAGCTGATCACCCAGTCTTGTCTCCTGGAGCGCTACAATGTCATTCCTGTAAACCAGATTTTCTAAAATAGGACCCCGTTGTTTTACGCTGACACTCATTGAATTATAATACATTGCAATTAGAATATACCGACTTAGGGAAATAGAAAAAACGCCACCACAATATTACGGCACACTAGCACAGTTCTACAGAACATGTATGCAAGCAATACAAGGAAATGGAGATTTAAAACAACAGACAACCAAGGAAATATACAAATACTTAGTGAAACAAGAAGCACCACCACTACACATGAGAATCAAAAGAGGATATAAATATTATATTAAAGATTATAGCTGTAACTTCACTAATGTACACAACAAATATATCCCACCTAAAGAAAAGGAGGTAACATAAAGAATAATTTTCAAAATGACTCCAATCACAGAAAGGGTAGCACAGAGATCCAAGCAAATAGCACCGTGCCAACTATGCAGACACAACATATAAGAAATAGAAGAACGCATTTACTATACATGTCCAACAATCACAGCCACTAAGACGGCACTACAACACCTAACATAGATTGATTGATTGATTGATTTAGGAATCGACATCACAGCATTCGGGGCATTCCCATAAGCGCTCCGTCCCCATCCTCAGCAGCCAGCGAAGAGTTCCAACACTAATAGTACTAGTAGCAATCTGATTATGTGTCCGTCTCGAGTTTCCTCTGAGCGTTGAGCGTCGGCCAGATCCCCTCGTCACTCCTCGCTGTCTCATTTTTGCCAGACCATGGTAATCCATTTGCTCCTCCGAGGTGTGCACGTGCTCCCACAAGGCTGCAACCACATCTGCCTTGTCATGTATCAATACTCCACCAAGTTCTGCAGAACCAGCCAATCTGTCCACCTGTTCATTTCCCAGCACACCGGCATGTCCCGGAGAAAAGATCCAGGCGATGCTTGTCACCCGTGACCTCCGAAGCGAAGCAAGCCACTCCGCACGAACCTGCCCGTCCTCACCCTCGTCAGCATTCTTTTCTGAATCAGTTACAATCACGATGTGTGTGTGTCGTATTCTCCATCCAGCGGATAGTGGCAGTGGCCGCCTCCACCTCCATTCTTAAGCTGGATGTTGTGATATCATATGCCAGGCTATCCTGCCCCAAATAGGAGTAACATAAACACAAACAAATAAGAAAACTGATATATACAAAGCAGTATTCTTAAACACAATACCCACAACCAGAAAAGACAAAATACTCAAAATTACTTGTAGCATTAGCTGAATACAGCCACATAATATGGTATAGTCGAAACTCGGCCACTCACAATCACCATACAATACATTTACACAAATTATCACACATGTTTCAACAGCAAATTTCCCAGCTATTCACATATTAAGCAACATGCCACTCCCATCAAGTTCCCACTCCGTACTATACATGTTCAAATATACATACTTTAAAAGATAGTTCTATATTCCTAATATTTACAACTTAACTCAATCAACTATTCTGAGTACTATTACCATCATTTATGGTTTACCATCTTTAGTTTCACTTTTCCTTTCCAGCCAAAGAATACCCCACGTGTATACACGAGTGCACACTTTAAAAATGTATTATATGATCGCCAAGAAACAGTAATGAAAAAGAGAGATATTTAGGCTCGTAGATACTTTATTTACACATTTAAAATACTCACCTTGGGGGAGAATGAATCAGCACATTTTCCTTCTTTATCTCCGAGCATTGGGAATTATTACCATACCCAGTGACAAAAGGAGGCTATACGTGTTAGGTCTGTTTCTTTGTCAGTCGAGAAGTGGAAAACGACAATTGCCAAGGGGAATTTCTTTAACCTCTACCCCAATTACTATCCAATGTGGCTATCTTCACTCTGTTCTCTCTCTCTCTCTCTCTCTCTCTCTCTCTCTCTCTCTCTCTCTCTCTCTCTCTCTCTCTCTCTCTCTCTCTCTCTCTCTCTCTCTTGTGCGCGAACAAGCAAACGTCATAATACTTGTTATGCAATTTACTTTGTAAAATGTGATGTTCAATGACTGAAAGATTTGTAGGTACATACAAAATGTACCATTTTCAAAAAGCAAAAGTGAATTAGAATATTTGGAGTATAAAAAATTCATCGATACCGTTAAACTTGTTTTATTAAAGCTAATTATCCCAATTCCAATTCCAATTTTCAAAACAAAAATTCCAAATTCGGCCTCGTTCAACCCGCTTTCTCAGCGTCAGTTATTGTTGGGGACTGTGGTTTTTGTGGGTTTATTCAACCTAATTCTTGTTTTGTGGGTCCTATCTCGGACTGATTATGTTTGTTTGTGTTTGTGACGTCAGCTGGGGGATCGGTCGGCGGCTATCCGTAGTGCTCGTCTGTTCGTGTGGTATTCTTTGTTGGTGTAGTCTCCTGGCTCGTCTGGCTGTAGTCCTTATAAGGACTTTTTATTAGGTCTTTTAGTCTCATTTTTTGTGTATTTTCTGTAGGAGCTTTTCGACGTTTCTATTTTCCTTCTTGTACTTTTTTCATCTTCGAGTTTTAGCTTCTGCCATTCGAGTTTTTCCTCCGCGCTCAGCCATGGTTTTCTCTCTCCGTCTTCTATGTAGTACGAGTTTTCGGTATCCTATTCCAAGCATCTAGTTGGGTATTCTACCGGTCTCCTGAGTTTTTTGGTTTCTTCTTTTCTATTTCAATCCAGTTGGGTATCCATTGTTAGCAATAGTGTTATAGTGCTCCAACACTTAAGTATAGATCAGGAGAGTTGTGTGGCAGGGATACTACTCGTCTCCAGTTTAACCAGGGTTCTAACCAGAGTGAGCATTCTCATCTTCTGAGGGCAGTGACTTTCCTGTGCTCTCTAGGCCTTCTAATAGAAAACCGTACCTAATACCTTAGTGGAATCTTATCAGATGTTTCTGTTCCAGTATTAGGGAGTCTTGAGAGCCACTTCTGGTTTTCAGTTAGTAGTCGGAAACGACGATTTTGGGATATATATCTTCCATTTCAACTTAACATACCACAACAACCTGTAAATACATATTGTTTTGTACGAAATAAACATTAAAAAATTTTTTTTTTTTAAATCGGATACCCCCGGTAGGTTTGGACGGGAGTCTCATGTCCCGGTGGGATGGGTGTCCCCTGTCCCGGTGGGACTTGACGGGCGTACCCTGTTCCGGTGGGGTGGGTCGGGAGTCTCCTGTCCCACTGGGGTGAGTCGGGAGTTTCGATGGGGCGGGACGGGAGTTCCCTGACTCGAACGAACGAAAATCCGTATTTTCAAAGGGTTAAGAATTGGGCACGACATTCTGCCCTTCTTCGCAATTTCCTCTCATACAATCTTTCATTCAACGTCACTTACGAAGCAATCACAATCTATGAATCTCGGTGGGGGAAGGGGGAGGGGTCGGTGATGGGGGAGGGGGTCTGGGCGAGTGTAAGAGGAAATTATGAGAACAATTAACTTTTTTTCGGCATTGTTCAGATTTGGGAGGTTCCATGTCTACGGCAATTTTTTTGTAAGTGCAGGTCTTCGTCAGTTTTGGTAATCTTAACTTGTCCGCTTTCTCTTACATCTTGTCCACTTGTTCTCACAGCTAACCCACTTGTTCGCACAACTTGATTCCCTTTCTTTCGTCGACACCAGTACAGGGGGACTCCCTTCTCTTCCCACTGGGATAGGGGGAATCCCTTCCTCCCCCCCCCCCCCTTCCACCGGAACAGGGGAATTCCCTTCCCTGCCAACCTGGACAGGGTGACTACTTTCCCTTCCCATCACGACAGGGAGACTACCTCCCCTCCATACCCCCTGTCCCGGGGAAGGGAAGGGAGTTTCCCCTGACCCGGTGGGGAGAGGAGATGAAGGGAGTTACCTCTGTCCCGGTAAGGGGGGGGGGGGGTGAAGGGAGTTTCTCCTGTCCCGGTGGGGTAGGGGGATGAAGGGAGTTCCCCTGTCCCGGTGGGGAGAGGAGGGAATTCCCCCTGTCCTGGTGCGAAGGAAGGACTTCCCCCTTTCATTGTGAGAAGGGGAGGGAGCCACGGTGGGGAGGAAAGGCAGTCCCGGTGGGGAGTGAAAGGAAGGTAGTCCTTCTGTCCCGATGGGGAGGAAAAGGAAAGGATTCCCTTTGTCCCGGTGGGAGGGAAGGAAGGGAGTACATCCGTCCTGTTTGGGAGGAAAGGGAGTTCCCCTATCCCAGTGGGGAGGTAAGGCTAGGCAGTCCACCTGTCCCGGTGGAGTGAGGTGGGAATCCCCTGTCCCGGTAGGAGGGGTCGGGAAGGGAGTCCCCTGTCCCGGTGGAGGGGAGGGAGTCCCCTGTCCCGGTGGAGGGGAGGGAGTCCCCTGTCCCGGTGGAGGGGAGGGAGTCCCCTGTCCCGGTGGAGGGGAGGGAGTCCCCTGTCCCAGTGGGCGGACGGGAAGAGAGTCTCCTGTCCCAGTAGAGGGGGGACAGGAACCCCGGGTCCTCTGTCCCGGTGGGGTGGGGTGGGGGTGGGGCGGGGAATCAATCCGTCTCCTCTTTTAACCGGCGTTGGATATTAGGATTCCTGCATGTCTCTCCTATCCACCGTTGGAGAGTTATTATTGGCGACTCCCTTATTTCCTTGTTAGGGGTGCTTTCCACACCACCTTTATTCCTTATTGTTGAGTTTTCAGTTGTATCTCTGCTCTTCCGTCCTTATTAGTTCTTTCCCCTTCTTTTCTGATTGGCGTTATCTTCATCCTTTTCTCGTTTATGCCTTTTCCCATTCCGCAGGTGTATTGCTTAACCACCTTAACCTATTTGTGTACTTCTTTATTGTTCTCCACATGGTGGCACTCCTTCATTGTAATAGTTGTGTTCGTGTTTTTAAATGTGCTTTCCTGGGTCCCTTTGTTTCAGATTATATGTTCTAGATGGTAATAATCAATGTTCTATCGTGTTGTCTGTAAGCACTCTGTACAGTGGCCTTTCCATTTTGTCCTTTCAGTATCCGAATCTCATTGTCCGTAATTTCTTGTTTGTTAGTATTTTTTTTTTTAAATTGTCGTTTACTTGAGTTTTCATATTTGGCTCTTTGAGCGTGTGGAACGGAGGTCCGCATTTGTTGTTTTCCATCCACTGTTTTCTCATTTATTGTGCATACGGGAAGGACAACGATAATGAGAATAAATCAAGCAGATGATACTGCGATCTCTCTAGAAAGAAAAAAAAAATCTCCTTTAAGCGGCGGAATCATGCACCTATTTAGGTTGCAATATATACAAAGATGTGGGAGTCGCGGGGTAGTGGGAGAAGAAAATATATACATTTATTTAATATGAATACAATAGGGAAAAGCAACTATCATCATCATTATAAAGTTCCATGCCAGCTGGCGTAGGAGTTCATGACTCTCCACAGATCTCGGTCTTTGGTTTTCTGGATTACCTCTGTTGATCATTTTCCTCCATGCCACCGTTTCAATCCTTCAGCATCATTTCTATTGGTCTGCCTCTGCTTCTCTTCCCCTCAATATTTCCAATTGTCACAATGTTCCCCAATGTCTCTCTTCTCATCACATGATCAAAGAAAGCTGTTTCTCTCTTTTTTATTGTTGTATGTAATGTTTTACTTTAATTAGCATCTTTCAGGCAATCGTCGTTAGTTACTTTGGCAGTCCAAGGAATTCGCAATATTCGTCTCAGGAACCACATCTTGCTTCTAAGTATTTCCTAATTTGTCGATTTGCATTCCAAATTTACTGCCATAATTCAAAATAGGTTCTATATAGCACTTCATCATCCTCTCTTTTATATTCAATAATCGTGACTTATTGCATAAGGTACTCTTCATGTTCTGAAATGCAGCTTTTGCTTACTCTTGTCAGCTCTTTATCTCTGTTGCGTATCTTCCATCTGACGTTACAAATGCCCCTAGGTAGTTAAAATTATCCACTTGGTTTAGAATTATTTGCGGTAGAAAATTTTTGTAAGTCAAACGAAATTAAACCTCGCACCAAAAGCAAATCAATTTTCCTCCCCCACACGCATTTAACTCAAACGTATCACACACAAGTGCCGTTTCTCTCTTTCTTATTGTTGTATCGGCAAGCTGAGTTGTGGTAAACGCTCCCAAGGTGGTAAGAGGAAACGCTCGAAAGACACTCTGAAGATCTCATTAAAAGCTTTTGGAATTCATCATGACACTTTGGAGACTGCTGCCAAAGACCGAAAGTCATGGCGTATATCATTACACAAGGGTGCAGTGCAGTCACATGTGAAGAAAACAGGACTGCAAGCGCTGTGAAGAAAAGGCTGGACAGAAGAAAAAAAATCACTGCAGGGGATCCTCCTCCTTGAACGTCAAGCATTCTTTGCCATATTGTCAAAGAATATTTCGAGCCAAAATTGTTATTGTTTGTCCATCAAGAATGATGATAACCGTTCATTTCATCCAGTGGGGTTGAAAGTATGGAGCCGTGAGTTCTATAGTATGTCCACATTTGTTTGCCTTCATTCACGATCAATTATTTTGAAAACTATCTATTGCATCGTTATGAAATTTTTCCAGCCGTCTTATATTTACCCCCACCCAAGGAATATGTCTTTGATAGGTCAAAAACAACTTAAATCATTGAAAGCGGCGACATTCCTTTGATGTTTTGCTGAACAACTAGTGATTTCTCGTTAACAAAGTTATTTTTACGTTAATGTGAGACCTGTCAATTCTGATGTCACACAAAGGCGTATCCGGATTCGTATGGTAGTGGGTGCAATGAAAGAACTAGCTTAAAATCGACAGATTTGGCTGCATTGCACCGGGTTTTTATCCCTTATGGCTCAGTTTCTTTCCGCAGCGCGGAAAGCGTCACACAAAGCACGAACTCTGTAGTTCCAGCGACGACACTCAGGAGTCTCCGAAAAAATGCACTCGTGAAATGAAGGACGCGGCCCGGAATCGAACATACAACCATCGGAGCCCGAGTCAGACGGCTTGACCACTTCACCACGGAGCTCCCGAGAGGGGTGCAATGTGTAATATTAGTAAAGACAGAGAATTTAGAGGCACGGGGTAAATAATTTGTAAATTAACAGGAAAGTAGAAGGAATATATTTCTTACCTTATTTTTCATTTCCTTCTTGTTTCTTCAGCTGATGCTGATGCTGTAATGTTTAAGGCCTGCAATTCGTCTGAATAGTTGGAGCAAAATATCCCAGTAAGTGTGTACGTAGATTAAGGTCTGCGATCTGCTCAGACCTTAATCTGTGTCGGACGATTCCAGTAGGTTGATGATTGCTCTGGGTTGCATAAAATTCAATCCATCCTTTCTCCAATAGTCCTCTTCCTCTTTCAACACATGGTCCTGACGTTTTTTTCCAGTAACTTTTATTAATATTTAATAGCGCGGACAGACAGACAGACAGACAGACAGACAGACAAGACAAGACAGACAGACAGACAGACAGACAGACAGACAGACAGACAGACAGACAGACAGAAAGGTAGGTAGGTATGTAGGTAGGTAGGTAGGCAGAAAGGTAGGTGGATGGGTGGTTGGGTGGGTGGATGGCTGGCTGGCTGGCTGACTGGGTGGGTGGGTCGGTCGGTCGGGCGGTCTGTCGGTGGGTGGGTGGGTGGGTCGGCCGTCAGGCAGGCAGGCAGGCAGACAGGCAGACAGATAGATTAGATAGATAGATAGACAGACAGACAGACAGACAGACAGACAATCAGATAGATAGATAGATAGATAGATAGATAGATAGATAGATAGATAGATAGATAGATAGATAGATAGATAGATAGATAGATAGATAGATAGATAGATAGATAGATAGATAGATAGATAGATAGATAGATAGATAGATCCCCGCCAGAAGCTGGGCCTTGTCAGCTAGTTTATTTATATAATCACGTTTCATGAAAGAACCCCCATTTGGAGACACCTCTGAATCTTCGCGCTGTTTGTTTCAAAACGGAAATCACGTGAAAATTTTAAAAAATGCGGTGACCTGTCTTGGTGAAGCTGTAATACTGTTAAAATCATGGACGTAATCTCTAAGTCGTAATTAATATACCGCATATAAACTAACTTTTCAATCTGCTGTAAAATCTCCAGAACAATTGTTTTTTGCTGGGTGGACATAATGATAAGGTTATATACTAAATCTCATCATTTTCCCTCAGTTCGTTACTGAGATATTGAATTTTATATTGAGGCAACAAAAAAAAAAAAAAAAAAAAAAACAACACACTATAAGATGGCTGATAAGGCCACATAAACCTTATCAGCCATCTTAGAACTCACGGCTCCATACTTTCAACCCCACTGGATGAAATGAATGGCCATCATCATTCTTGATGGACACACAACATTGCACACGCATGCTACTGCCAGTAACAGTAGCAGTTTTTGGCGATTATGAATGTAAGTACATTGTGGATATTTCAGGTTATCGACAGTTGACTTTGTCTTACTCCTAGTGCTCATGATCTTTTTGTACATTCTCCAAATGAAAGAAACTATTTTGCGAGTTCAGTTTAACTCTTGATGACGTCTGACAGTCACGCGTTTGCTTAAAATTCAAAATGCTTTGGATCAAAAACACGTTATTTGATAGCCAAATTTTTTAAATACCCTGCTCGTTTATCTTTCCAAATTATAATATAATCTAAAGGCATTAAGAATGATTTAACCATAAATTACTTATGACATCAACTGTTCTTTCATCCCCTGCAATTTCATTGTGGACTCGTTCTTTTACGTTGTTTGGGCTGCTTGTAGTCTGTAAGAATATCACAGCTAATTCAGCTGCTTCACTGTAAACGTGTTTGAATTTATATTCATTGTTCTCTGGCACCATACAGTGGCTAAATGTACAATTAAAGTAAAGGATGCTATTTCTGAGCTAATGAAGAAATTAAGATATCTAAGCATATGGATAACACCAGATGGAAGATGCATCACAGAGGTAAAGAACATAATAGAACGAGCTAAAGCTGCATTTTATAAAATAAAGAACATATTATGCAATACAATCTTGTCATTGAATGTTAGAAAAAGAATTATTGCATGTTACTTAGAATCAGTTTTACCATACAGCTGTGAATAATGGACAATTAGTTGCAAGCCGTAGCTTGAGGTTTCTATTTTTATTTTTATTAGTACCTGGTGCATTGGTATTACAGTCTGCGACTCAGATTTTGTCCTAGCCCCAAGCACCCATTGAAGCAGGCAAGCTGTGGCGGATCAGCACCCAATCACTGCCCAGCTTGAGGCGGGCAGTAGCTGATCAGTGACACGTGTAGGTGTCTCCCACCCTCAGAGGCAACGCGTGGCGCCCCATGTCTACGCCAATTGACAGGGACTTATAACCCATAACAGTTGCCTCTCGCTTTGATTCCGAGACCAGTTAAGACCAGGGATGGAGTTATTGCCTCTCCATAGCACAAAGCCTGGGCTAAAATATAGAGATCATGTGTTGCCCATGCAGCATGATCCCTCTCTCGGCCTGCTTAGTTCACTCCAGAGGAAAGGTAACACCCTTACATCTGGAACAAGACAAGCTGCAGAAGCTGTCGGATCAGCAAAGCAATGTTCTAACTGTCCGCCTGTCGGAGCTTCGATCCTAGACCAGCCGCCAACCAAGGCTTAGGATCTGGTCTGCCCTGCCATGACATTTTGTCTTTAGGTTGCATTTCCTCGCACCAGGGTAAGGCTTGTACCCTCCCAATTGCGCTCTTCCGCCCGAAGCCGTTGGCACAATGTGGGGTGTCGGGTTTGGTAAGCGCCGCCCAACGTTCGGCGCTAACAGAAAGCAGGTAGTGCCGTCTACTGTTATACGGGAGCTCAGTCCTATCTGACTTAGACCTGACACCATGGACAATTAGTAGTCAATAAAAATTAAGTAAAATAAATTCCTAGCAGCTTCAGAGATGTAGTTTTACAGAAGAATGGTGAAAATTCCCAAAACAGCAAAAATGAGTAATATATTTAATTGGTTGTTTCGGTATATGAGGTTTGCAGACTGAGCACAACCCACTACTGGCAATGCCGATTGCATTCTGGTACGTGTCGTAAGTAATCCTTTATTACTTTAGTGTCGTCCCTGGAGTGAGGGGAATCAACACCCACATTTTTATTAACCCAATATTATTGTCCTAGAGAAACCACCAGACTCCGTCCACAAAACTCCGTCAGTCTGCAGACACCTCTTTCTTACTCTCACTCACCCCTAGGATCATGCCCCCTCTCACTCTTCCCCAACACAACATACTCAACAACTCTAGCTTCAACAAATAAATACAAAATAATTTATTAAAGCAGAGAGTATGTGTGTGAGAAGTGTGTGTGTGTGTGTAATGTGTAGAATGTATGTCGAATTCTAGTGTGTCTGTAGATTCAGAGCAGCAGATCAGGAGCCAAGTCAGATGATCATCATAGCAAGGGTACGCCACAGCATGATAGCTTAGCATAAGAACACCTCACCCATTGATGCGTCTCTTCTTCCAGACGTTGACTTTCTCCGGGATCCACTGGGTCGACTAGATGCATGATCCTCCGAAAATAGGTTATTGTATAACATTAATCATGGATCTGTCACTCACTATAAAGACTAAGGTCCCTATAACTCAGATAAGTACGGATCTCTGTACTGTGAAAACTAGGTTTCAATGTCACAGGTCTCACATTTGTTCTAATCCATTTTCATAGATTGTCACACACAAACGGTTCTACAGTACTTCTTCACTGTACTAAATTATTCCACGAGAACTCCATGTTCAATATTCTTTTCTATTCCCTAGTGTTCAGTGGTATGTGGTGAAGAAACGAGTATCACCCAACCTGGATGAATCCCTATTGTAAATGAATCGTTTATAATGTTTTGCACAACTGAGCCAGTTTCGTATGGACCCTCTGGATCCTAGGCCTAGCATAAACAGTGCTGACTGTACTTTCTTCTGGGTATTTATTCATCTTATAAAATAAAGTGAATATTCATTTGATGTTCTTCTTAATGAGAGTTGACCTCCATCAAACCCAGTGTAGAGCTTCCTCATAGACGTAGGGCAACCTGTTAGAGAAAGAGACCACATCTGGTGAAGGCCGCCTGATACTTATCCCTACTAGCTGAATGTAGGCCTACTGCCTTGCTCAGAGAGTTATCAGTGAACTAAACTCTGTCAAGGATCAGAGTGGCTCATCTCCTCAATCTGAATCAGGGTAAGACAAGGAAAGACCAATAGATATAGTGCAGAACCCCAGTAGGCACCCCACTGGAAGATCCCACTATTGGACATTTCCTCCATCTCCCAACCCACTACACTATTCTCACCAGCAGAGCTAATTCTCACTTCACTACTCTATTCTCACTAACAGAGCTAATCATCACTTCACTACTCTATTCTCAACTAGCAGAGCTAATCATTCACTTCACTAGCTAGTTTTAACAATGCTACTGCCTATATTAATTAGGCCTAAATATATTATAATTAATACCTTATGCAACACCGCATCACTCCTGAATGGCCTCTACAATTTGCCATAAAGACACATGATATTTAATCTTTAATTAATCTAACACTGTAGAGCTCTCCGAATTCCTATTAGCGGTACAGAAAACACGTCAGCTCAGGTCAACCTTTTCTTCAACACTAACTGTAAACAAGTCATGTTATTTTTGTCAAAGAGCCTTGGGTTGTTTTGGTGACGTTCCTTTGATGTCAATACATCTGATGTTCCAGGGGCAGATTATCCATTTCAGAATAAGTTCTCTCCCCTTTTTCAACCAATGCAAAGTTGTCTCCCCCTGTTTTGACAACCAAAACAAGCTCGCGTGTCACAACCACATGCCTACAATTTCCTGACTTGTGGGGACCTTCACAGAGAACTCCACTGTTTGATCTCGCCGACTCTCCGTAGTAACCAACCTGCAGTTGCGAATCAAACTGTCTCCGGTATTTTTATCATCTGGTTGTTAATCCACAGTGATTTTCACGACAGTACGTACACTGGGCCCTGTCCATGTAAGATTGGGAGCACCAGACTCGAGTTTCGCTATACAACGGAGATGTAGTTCCTGATGTGATTGTTACGAATACCATGGACTGCCAGAGTAACTAACAACGATTGCGAGAAAAAGGCTAATAAAATTTAGAACAATATTTACAACTATAAGAAAGAGACAAACAATCATGTGATGCGAATAAAAGGCACTGGAGAACATCGTTGTGTCTGGAAATGTCAGTGGCGAAAAAGGCACAGGCAGACTGAGAGAAGTGATGCTGGATGTACTGAAACGGTGGTATGGAGGGATATCATCAGCAGAATTGATCCAGAACACCAAGGACCGAGATCTGTAGAGAGACATGACCGCCATGCCAGTTGACAGGGAACATGATGGTGATAAATATTATCTTAGTCACATGTATGTGTATATGAACATAAACAACAATACTTTAATTTAGTTAGGTTGCCATATGAAGATCTGGATATAGTAAGAAAGAGCAAAACTCAATATGTTCAAGTACTCTCTTGAATCATATAACGTCCGCAAAGAAATGTACGCAGAAGTTAAAATTTGTAGCACTTGATTCAGTAACAGGATGAGTAATCAAAGCAAACAGCACAAACACATCTAAAGAAAAATCTAAAATTATGAATTTAGGTCTGTTTGTGTTGTCCCGTCCCTGGTGAAGATTTATATAACCGAAACATCGTTTGTTGTGTCAAATAATACTTATATTTATTGTATTATTATAGATTGATTGGATTGTCTATTTTTTTAGGCAAGGGGAGGGGGGAGGGGTTTACACTGTGATTTATGTTCACCTTTATGGAGTCCGTTGTAAGGTAAGTACACTGTGTCAGTGTTTAGTATGTCTCATCTTTTTGCAGGAGCTAGACATGCCTGTTTGTATTTCATATATATATTGCGCAGAAAGCAATGGCAAACTACTGAGCGTAATCTTGCATATAGTACATTAATAGCGGCTGAAAAATGCTGATGTTGATTGCAAAGTCCTGTAAGGGATAAGCAAAGAAAAAATGTTTATATCTTCCTGCAGACGTCGCTTCTCTTATATAGCAAATGAGCAAGACAAACCTACTTTTTTTTCCTTTTCTACCTGCACTCTCGCGTGATTATTCCTATATATCTACATTTCGTGGTAAACACACGGGAGTATACAGCGATCACGATTTCCTGCAGATGCTCCCCTTCCGCCAGCAAACCGGCGAACTAGGACGCCCATCGCAGCGCTGCCATGTTGTGAATGTTCTGTCTGGCAGACGGCGCGGCCGGGCTATCGTCTGCTGCATCGAGTCGCTAGTGCCCTCCCTTGCCGCAATCGCTACAGCGAAAACATTTACTTGAGCAAAATGGCTGACATGGAGCCAGCTGCTAAAGGTGTGATTAGGAGAGGAGCTTTACGTCAAAAGAATGTTCACGAAGTGAAAAATCATAAATTCTTAGCTAGGTTTTTCAAGCAACCAACTTTCTGCAGTCATTGCAAGGATTTTATTTGGTGAGTTTAGCTTTTGCTATATGTTAACAAAAACTTTTATCGATCTATTTCCGTTAGTTACGTTAGTTATCTTTACGTGTAGTCTGCTAGGCTCTGGCCACTGCAGGATTGTTAGTTTTTGAGAGTTAGCTACGCGGCAAAGTGAAGACAAGTTGTAAAACTGAAGTGAAACTTCAGTTAATCAATAATAAAACAGATCTTTATGTAATTTGCAAACGCCGATAAGTGAGCAAATACAAGCTCAGACTGTGATTTTGTTGTTTCAGTAGGTTGTTACTCTCTAACTGAATCGACAAGATTTAAAAGTAAAATTAATATTATTAATAGTATTAGTATTATTAATAGTATAGTGACTTCTTCTGGTGTTAGCTCTTTCTTCTCAGAATTTCAGTCGTACACAAGGCACAAGCACAGTGGGGATATCAGGATATCACATTACTTTAACATAATTCATGTACGTTTATATCTCGAAAGCTACACATAGATCATAGATATCCTGTGCTTGTCCTGTGCCACTTTGAGATACATCTAGCTTTGGATAAATACATTTTATCTAATTTGTCTTCATAATTCCTTCTCTTAACATGTGTATATTATTAATATAAACTCCTCCTTATTACCATTCAGTCTTAGTTCGCTTATAAACTCATATGTTAGGCATCTTAACCCACTCAAACCCAGATACTTCTTTAGCTCCGGGTTTCCCTGGTCAGCTATTATTGTAACTATTTACTAGGAAGTTAGCTGTTACTTTTCCTAGGAAGTTAGCTGTTACTTTAAAGTAAGAATTGTTAGAACCAGAAAGTGTTCATATTCTATCAGTAGCAGGAACCAACTTATATTAATTAACACTTTTAGTCCTGGAAAGCATAATCTTGCCAAGAAATCAACAACAGCGGTAAAATGCTGGTGTTGACAGCGATATCCTGTAAAGGATACGCGGAAAAAAAAGTCCTGGAAAGCTTTTTCTATCAACTCAGTCAGTCCTCGTTGTTAATTAACTTCCCCTGTCCTTGACAACTGTTTCATAAGTTATTATTTTAACTGCTTCAGGCTCAGATTTTTGATTATTTTAAATTAACTCCTCCCTTGACAGCTGTTTCTTAACCTACTTCTGTTTCAGTTATTATTTTTTAACTGCTATCTGATCCAGATATGTATTACTTTAAAGTAATAATTAACAGAGAGAAATTATTGAAAGATTCTGTTATTACCAGGAAACAAGTTGTGTTCAATAACTGTTTCTGTTCTAGATAGGAACTATATTAACTGATTCATTGATGATGGATAATATATCATCAAATAGGACATTCCATTTGGACAGAAGGATGATGTATCACTATACTAAGGTCATTGTGTTTTTCTTTGTTTTGTTTCGTGATACCTTTTGCAATTTCAGTGCTCAGGGAATGAAGATTTACATTATACTTGTTCATTTGATTGTCTACCATGTTTGGCCTAAACGTACTTTTTGTTTGACATTGAACCAGTTAATTCAATCTGACCACATCATAATCATAAAGATATTATCAACTCCACTGAAGTAACAATCTTTAGACTCTATACAGAACATAACAGGCTGAAATACCACTTGCTTAATAAACTAAATATTGGAGATAATGATGAATGTAACTAGAATTGATAAAGTGATGGCTAAACATTTTCTGCAAGTATCTGATATATGCATAACAGAAAGCATTAATTTGGCCTCCACCCACACCAATTGAGGATAGATGCTATGGAGATGTCAACAAGCTCAAGTTTACCACTGCTTTCTGTAAATATATTAAGCTTGATTTTGTCTGATGGTGTACGAAGAAGAAGAAGAAGAATTCAATCTGACCTAGTTGTTAATCTACCTCCTCACCTTTGACATCTGTTTCTTAACCTACTTCTGTCCCAGGTAGTTATTATTTTAACTGCCTCTGGCTCAGATATTTATTACTTTAAGATAGCAACTGCCTGAGATGGAAAGAGTTACAACTTGTGAGTTGCTTAATATAAACAAATGTAAAGTATCTTTTACCACATTTCTAGGCATACTTGGTGTATGGTGCTAGCTCCAAATTTATAAAGCCCAGTCAGCACTGTATAGGGGAGGTGGTCAGTCAGCACTGTATGGGTGAGGTGGTCAATCAGCAGTGTATGGGTGATGTGGTCAATCAGCACTGTATGGGTGATGTGGTCAATCAGCACTGTATGGGTGATGTGGTCAATCAGCACTGTATGGGTGATGTGGTCAATCAGCACTGTATGGGTGATGTGGTCAATCAGCACTGTATGGGTGATGTGGTCAATCAGCACTGTATGGGTCATGTGGTCAATCAGCACTGTATAGGTGATGTGGTCAGTACCACTTCGGTCACTTGACTTCCCTGGACATGTCCTGGTATAGATTGTAGGCTTGTTTGACCTGGGAGCTCAGGTTAATTTCTAAAATCTGCCTTATTGGGGATTCGAACTTATGACCAACGGGCCAGAAGGCAAGCGTGTAGCATTACTAGAATAACTTTTTAGCAGTTGGTTTACAAAGTAGTGTCATAGCAATGTAATTTCTTGATTGTAGTAAAATGTTTATTGTAAAATTTTTAAGCGGACATTTTATTGATTATACATGTGGTGTAGAGCTTAACAAAGCAATAAAAAAAAATCAAAGTAAAAGAAATATTGAGTTAGGTTAAATTAATTATTCTTTGAAACACATTTTTGGTGTTAATGCATTTGTTGTTTGTTTCTAGTTAAATAATGAAGACACAACCAATAGATTGCACGATTTATTGCCTAGCATATTTCACTGTATCTTGTCAGTGCTTACTACAGAAATAAATCAACATAGAATAATGCAATACAGTAAATACTTACAGCTGAAATACACAACACATAGTCCTATGTTTCACTGCATGGACGTTTTAAACTATCATGTTTTTCTGTTTACACATTTGTGGTGTACACATGTGTATTGCCCCAGCCTCTGTAAATTTCAGGATGTGTTTGTGTAGTGTGTACAACACACAGATTGCACTTTCTCATCAATCAAGCACATTGGTTGTGATCTTATTGGAGCTTAATGAACTATTGAGGCATACATTCTCTTTGCTTTTCTCTGTCTACTGTTTCTGTGTGGAATTTGATGAACTTTAAGTAGCCATAATGGTTGAGGGCTTGTGAACGCGGTTTGTGAGCCCGTATACCCGGGTTCGAAACACAGCAGTGCTGGTTTTTTTTGAAAATAGTTATAAGAGCCGGTTGTTCAGAAATGAATGGCAAACTACTGAACGTAAAATTTGCCCAAGAATCACGAACAGCGAAAATGCTGGGGTTGACTGCTACGTCCTGTGAAGGACATGCAACTTAATTTGTTAATAGTTTAATTCTTTTGTGAACTAGGAATATGCATCAGATTAGCCAGTTTTGATTGGGTTTCTTCTATATAGACTTTTGTCAGACATCTCAGGTTTTTTGTTTCTCCACCCAACACAGAGAACTCATAATGATACATATATTGATTGTGCTAAAACAAATTTATGAAATTTTCAACCATAAGTAGTCTGCTCTATCATTTAGTATCAGTGTTACGGTAAACACAGTCCCATCGCAGGTATTACTGTTGTGGGTTGAAGTGTTAATCATCATCATGTGCCATGCCTATAGGCAAGAGTGGTTATGGTTCGATATCTCACATGATCACCAGAGTCTTGGATCAGGTCCGTGTTCTTGTTCCGGTTATGCTGTAGTCATGCCATCCAAGTATTTATATCTTTGATTTTCCCCCTTATCCTCTTCCCATCAAATTTACCAGTTGCCACTAAGTTTTCTAGTTTTATTTCTTCTTATGAAGTCCCCAAAAATCATGATCGTTTGCATTAATTTCTCAAATCAATTTACTGTTTTCATCTGCTTCTTGAAGGATTGTCTCATTCAGTTTTCTATCCATCCATGGTATTCTTTGCATAATCCTCAAAAAACTACATTTCCACTGCCATTAGGTGTTTCTTAGTTTGTCTGCTTATTGTCCATATTTCCTATGCATACAATAGTGTTGGTTATGTACAGAACTCTTTTACTCATTTCTGTGGATAGTTTTTATTGGTGAGTATGTTTTCCACCTAATAAAAGGCTATGATATTAAGGCGTTAAATACTCTAGGTTATAGCATAAGGAAGTGCAATGGTCATTTCCATACCTCATTACCTTTCTTTCACAGATAATTTCCAGACAATTATGAACATTCTCTGGTATCAGTTTTGTGAGATTGGGTTAACCCCAAAGCTGTACTGCTCAGAATAATTAACCCTATCTCTGCAGGGGATTGAATCCTGACTATTGTTGACAATCAAGTCCACTGCCCTCTATGTCTCCAAGTATTTTTTAAAAATTTTTATTGTTTTTTTTGCGCCAGCATAGTACATAACACTATTTACAGTAGTGATGGACTGAATTTTGCAGTGAGGATTAGCTTTCTCTATTAACAGCGTCCTTCGCTATCATGTGAACCCACTCCGACTTCAGAGGTACTTGTAATTTATGTTCCCAAGCCAAGGACGACAGATCAGCATTTTAGTCCAGCTGTCAGGTGTAGGGGTTGAACCGCTAACCTCGGCACCAGCACAATGGATATTTAAGAACACGTGTTCTTACCCATTCGGCCATGCAGACCTGTGTCTCCAAGTATGATTGTTTGTATCCCATTACCTAACCAGGTTAAAGAGTGTATTATTTACTTTGTGGTTAGTAACCATCTTGTATGTAGCCCAAAGCATAATGGAACTGCAGTGGTGTTGTGGTTAGTGTATACAGCTAGCATCATAGTGGTCTTGGGTTCTGTCTATAGTGGTGGTGGAGTTGTATCATTATTAAGCAATGTAGCTATGGGTTCAGTTAGTGCTATGATCTGTTAGTTAATCTTTTATTTTAAAAGTTATCAACATCATTAAGTCAACATATATCTAGTCACATGTTAGCACATGTAAAAGGTAAAGATAGTCTCATAGCTGATACTGCCTTAGGGATGTGAACAATTTAGTTCTCACATATTCTAGGCCACAACATATGAGGTGAAGTGGTCTGACCCCTTTAATGTTCGCCTGTTTGCACATGTAAAATAAAGACGTTTTTCTATGCTTTCAGGTGTATTGGGCATATGGTTCTAGCCCTATGTCTTTATAGACCAATTGTCACTCAATGTGTAATGCTGTCAGTGTCATTATGGTCACTTGTATTTCCCATATTTCCTGGTTCCAAGTTTAGACTGGGTCAGTCTGGTAGCCCAGGTCAGTTACAATAATTCATGCCTTATTAGGAATAGGAATACGAACACATGATCACCAGGCCAGTGTGCTGGTCGGTGTGCTACCGCAGCTGTATTAGCACATGGGTAGGCCCAAAAAATACCTTAGATATAGAAGGCTTTACATTCAGTTTGATTTGAATTTCTCATGCTGAGGCTGTGTAGTGTGTAGAAGCCGTCAGAAGTTGTACTTTTGGTTGGAAATATGTGACACCTGAAATTGCTTGACGAGTTAGTATGAAGTGCAACTTTATGATACAAGAGAACCATTTGAATAGAACCAGAAAATACCATATAAGTAGCAACACAATTAGTTATCATTTCCCTTCCTAACTACCAGCTTCAACATATACAAAAAATAACAAAAACAACCAGAATTAAAAATTAATTGTATTAATTTTTTTAACTTTTCATTGAACTGCTTGATCATGACAGGCTCCTTGCTGAAAACATAATCTATTTCCATCTATTTTTTAAAATTAAATATCTGACACTAATTTTGTTATTTTTGGGGATTATAATTGGGATATATCAAACAGTAATTTCAGCTTATGGGGTTTTGTTTATTGCTTCTCCCTCCAGACCTAACTCTACACAATCCTGCCTTATTCATCTTGAATGTTCCCTCATTGATAAATCTTGGATTTTCTCAGCACATGCTTTCTGTCTGCCAGAATCCCCATTGTTTTACATAACTAAACCTTGCTGATCAGGCTATGCATAACCAAACAACCTTTTGCACATACACACAAGTGAGAGTTGTGCAACAAGCTTGCCAGCAAACTGTTTACATCCTGATCAATATAATGATTAGACAGCTTTTAGCACATTTGTGATTACCTTGTTAATTTTTGTCTGACATCTCATGCTCAGCACTTAGTTGTCACATTGAGCTGATACTTTCTTTTTTCGCTTTTATGCTTTCAGGGGATTTGGCAAACAGGGATTTCAGTGCCAAGGTATGTTACAAATCACTGGTTAATTGTTATAATCAATTGCTCATTAGATGTTGTAGTAGCAATGTGGTTGGTGTGTCGGGTAGGTTTTTTCTGATTGCAAACATCATAAAGATCTGCTCACCCTGTATTATAGTGTAGATATCTGGTATATGGGAAATCATATATTTCACACCCATACAGCAGCATCTGCTGTAGGATTATCTAGTGCAGATTAGTCATGACTTCAGTGTTCTGTTGTTTATGTAGATGGAAGAACTACAACATAGCTGAATCATGCAGACAGTTTACTTCTGTTGTATATTTTTATAACACATGGCAATAAGAGTGGCTTTGAGGTATGATTTTGGTCTCTAGCCTGAAAAGTCTTGTGTTTGAATACTAAAAATACAGGTTCAAGTGGAGAGGATTGGCATCATTACACCATATTTGATCCCATCTGGCTGGATCTTCCCTTCACAGAATGGCAAGCTGCCTGCCAGGAGCAGTGCACAAAGCATAAACTCTGTCATCATATCAGTGATGATCAGGTCTCCAGAAAAATCTGAGCAAGAAGACCACAGACAAACTCAAGACCTTCAGAGCATGAGACAAATAGCGTAACCACTTTTCTAAAGAGATCCCCATCGCGGAGGGCAATTATTTTCAGGACAGTGTTTTTTTCTTCAGAGGAGTCCAGTGTTTTTCCTACCCGATCTCTAGGTAGTGAATCAGATGTATCTGAATGTGTCATCTGAAATGCAGCTTTTGCTTGATCAGTGGCATTGTGCTATTGTCATCTCTTGGTCTCGTTCTCCTTTAAGCATTTGTAGGAATATAAGTCATGAAGACATTTTTCTTCCTTGAAATTTTCTAATGTTTTCTAAACATGATTTTACCGCATCTCATGCCACAATTATTGTTCATACTATATATTATCTTTGTACATTTGTTTCTTCCTTTTCATTTACACAAGAATTAATTTGTGATGAAATTTAAAGTATAATTCAGTGTCTTAGTGTACATTGTCATTATGAGTGCAATATTCTTTTATTTTCTTGATTTCTGTAAATTAGCTCCCAATTGAACACAGATATTCAGCTATCTCCTGTCAAGCCTTACTTTCTGTTGTATTTCTTATTGTTTCTTCCAAGTGTTTTTCCTTTATTCTCACCTGTCTATAATTCTGTTTTCATTATTCTTCCAGAGGTAAAAGTCTTCCTTGATGTTGGCTGGCTGAGTAATTTTTTTTTTTCTTTTCTTTGCTCATCGCTGGTTGATGGTATGGGGTATTAAGCTCCATGCCAGCCCTCCTTAATTGCCTCTTATGTCACACCAGGCAGGTAATTGTATTGCTAATCTTTGCTGCCTTGCTGGTCCTGGTAACATATAGGAGGAGTGCAATATTAGTTCCAGTTACAGACAGTTCATTTCAAGTGAACAAAAGAAGTGCAAAATCATCTTATACTGTGTAGGCTTAGTGTATTTTTGTGCTGTACAGAAGAATGTAGCTTATAATATCTTTTTCTGATTTCATTTTTGAAAGCAGCACAATTTATCACGGCTTTACATTTATATTAAATACAAAAGTAGAATATAATACTTCAAAACCTTTCTGACATTTTGCATGAGTTCGATGAGAAAGATCTCAGGATAATAAGAAATGTGTGTTGGGAGCAAGAACCTGCCATCAGATATGAATAAGAACTTAGTGAGCTCAGAGCAGTTAAAAGAGGAATTAGACATGGATGTGATTTATCACCTGATGGTTTCATAATTTACGGAGAGACATTACTCTGATACATTTAACATCTTGGAGGCCAAAATATAAATATTATGTGATATGCAGATGTCAGATCTATGTTTATTGCAATTCCAAAGAAATAAGGACCCTTAGAATGTAATCAGCATTTGAATAATTAGCATAATGAATCACGCCACAGAGATTCTGTTAAGAATCATCATGCAAAGGGTTAGGAAGAAAATACAACCATAAATAGGAAAGAACAATGATGGATTGGGAAATTTAAGGTCACAAAAAATGCCCAGTATTTACTGAGAAGATTAATAGAGCATTCAATAGAAGTAAACAAACAGCTACATCTTTGGTTCATTGGCTACACAAAGGCTCTCAATAGAGTCAGACATGTGGATATGATACAGATGCTGCAGTTCTCCAAATTCGTGGGACAGATCTTAGAATTGTAAAGAACATATATTGTAAACAAACTGTCATAAAAGTTGATAGTGAAGTCGATAACTTCCAATCAATCAAGAGAGGTGTGTGACAGGGATGTTTAATTTTTCTAGACCTATTTCTCTCTACAGTAGTGAAAATATGAAAAATTTAGAAGATATAAGTTAAAGTTAGTTGCATATTCTTTACAAGATGTCACAGTTAACATCATAATTGTTTTTGGCTATTTGTGATTTTTTGGCAAGTTTACATTCAGTAGGTTTCCATTGCTTTCATTACAACTGGCACTCATACCATTGTGTGGAAATCAACGCAAGGAAGTCTACTTCCTAATCTCCCACAGCTGTGTTTTGAACGTGGTATGCGGGATTACAAAAAGATACCAAAAGAATCACCATGTGAGGACATAGCATCAACAATATAAGATTTGCAGATGATACAGTGTTGACTGCAGACAATGAAGAAGATTTGTGCATGCAATGTATTCGGTTATTGTACACAGTGAATGAAAAACTAGGGTTAGAATTAAATTGTAAGAAAACAGTGTTATGGTCATCTCCAAGAAAAACAAAAACAAAATACCTCAATGTAACATCCAAGTAAATGGGAACATTCTTAAACAGTTGAATCAACACAACTATCTCGAAATAGTCATAATATGTGATAATACCTGATAGAAGATGCATTGCCAAAGGGGGAAAAAACATTAAAACCTAAACAAATCGGCTTACTTAAAATTTGTGTGTGTCTTATTCTTCTGTATGGATGCAAATGATGGACAACAAGTAAAGAAATGATGGAGAAACAACGGAAGTCAGTGGAGATGTGGTCTTTGAAGAATGAAAATATTGATAATGTTGCGCGCAGAGAAGAAAACACATGCAGAGGTAGCGAACATCAAAACGATAAGGGAAAGACAACTTAAATTTAATGGTCACCAGAAGAGGTAGATTTAAGAAATTAGCTATATGTAGAAAATACTGGACGTAGAGGAAGACAAAGAAAGATTATGTGAAAAGCTTCAACGGCTGGGTAGCATATAATAATATATATAGGCAATAACAGTTTCATCAAAATAGCAGAGGACTGTGAATTGGAGAATGGAGAGTTTATACATAGTGCGCTATGAATAGACACTTTGTTTATACATAGTGCGCTATGAATAGACACTTCGATTGGAGAATCTTGATCGCTGATGTCTCCTACAGATGAAGCACATATAAAAGAGGAAGAAGAGGAAAAAGAAGAAGATGACGATGATATCATAGGCTACATTTTAAACATAAAAGTAGAAAGTTATGTCATATGTTACATTTTAAACATGAAAGTTGAAAGTTATATCATTATATCATAGGCTGGATCAGTGGTTCTCAACCGGTGAGGAATCCCCCCCCCCCCCCCACCCCAAGGGGGAATTTTAGGGTTTCCAGGGGGTGAATGTTAATACAAGAACCGATTACTTGATATTGTTTATCCCTTCATACTTTACGGTTCTGTACGTCTCACCCCTTCTAAAATTCATTTTATAAAGTAAGTAGACCCACAAATTACATTTTATGTGGACGTCTAGACTTGTTTTCGTATGTGCTTCCATTATTACGTATACTGTGTAGGGGCAGGAGTGGGGGGGGGGGGATATTTAGGTAGGAAATACGAAAAGGGGGGGGAGGGGGTGACGTTCTGAAAATATGGTGAATGGGGACACGGGCTAAAAAAGGTTGAGAACCACTTGGCTAGATGTTAAATATGAAAGTTAGAAAGTGCTGTCAATAGGCTTACATTTTAAACATGGAAGTAGAAAATGTTGCCATAGCCAACTGCTGTCTGACTTATGAATGCAAACACATGCAGAAAGTGGCCGTCTCAGGCACTATGTTTGTGTATACGTGGGAGGTGATGCAGGCAAGGGTGAAGGCCGGGTTATCTGTGCGATGGCCTTGAGGGTCACGTCAGTGCTTGTCTTATCACTAGCTCGCTGTCATCGTATTTGACAGATTTATAGTGGTGTGTCATGTTTTTTCTCCTCTGCTGTGTGAAAATGTATAAAGAAACATTGTGTGTACATTGAGTAGGTGATAGTTGGTAGATACGTAATAATGTCCTCCTTGCTTTCAGTTCTTCCGCCCCTTGTGGCGCTTTTCTCTTCCTTCGTGCTTAGTATCCTATCGTTATACGCCCTTCTCCCTTCCTTCTATTCACATCTACCCAAAGTATTTCAGGCATCTTTGCCGGTGCTACGGAGTTCGTGCTACTGAGCTGAGATTCTCCGAACTCAAGCTTGAGTTAGGAGTAGAACGGAACACTTATGGGTTACACTCCGTGTGCCGTAATATTGATTCATCGACTAAACTAAACTTCTATTCACATTTATTTTTCTAATGTAGATTTGCTAAAGGAATTGTATAAAAAGGTATAGTCAGTTGTTGAGTAATGGTAATTGATCTAAGTATAATTATAATTAATGATTCTTTCCTTGCTTCTCATTCCAATCTCTTATCTCCCCTTCCATTTTCCTATCTTTTTCTTCCTTTTTGATGTGTTCTCTCTCCCTCCCTTCCTTCATTTCAACTGGTACACATTTCAGATTTTTCCTTCACGCCCACCTATCTTCATTAATCCGCCCTTTCCTTCCCCCTGTTATTCTATTCTTTATCTTCTTTCATGTATTCCTTTCTTAACCCCACCCATGTACGCATTTTTGATTTCTCAGTCTACCCTACTTTCTTCCCCCATCCCTTCTTCCTTTCCTTCCATTATTATTTTCTATCACGTCCTCTTTTCCATCCGTGTACACACTTCTAATTTCTCATTCTCTCCCCCACCCCTTTCTTCCCTTTCTTGCTTCATCTCTTCTGTCTATACCATATCACTTTGTTTCGTGTCCCTGCCTTACATCCGTGTACACACTTTTAAGTACTCATTCGTCCCTCCTTTCTTCCCTCATCTCTTCTTTCTTCCCTCACCCCTCCTTCTCCTTCTCCCCCCCCCCCCCCCTCATAACTCCTTTCTTTCTTTTCATTATTATCTTCTCGCGCTTCCTCCCCTCCACCCGTTACACATTTATGATTTCTCATTCACACCTCTTTTCTTCCCTCTGCCGCCCTTTCTTTTCTTTCGTTATTATTTTACCTGGCCTCCTGCCTTCCATCAAGCACTTCAGATTATATTAATCCTATTCACACTTACTCATGAAAAAACAAAAACGCCCGAAATCGAACACTTTTCCAGGCTTCACAACCATTAACAATGGGGTAAAGTACACCTCCGCCATGTTTCACGGTGGTGTTTATAAATGCCCATTGACGCGCGAGTCATGATATAACTTCTCTTTGAGGATGAACTGGGTATGGGTAATGGTAGAATCAAATCGAATTGAGCCATGACTTGCTTGTCATGACCAGGAGAAAGGCCAACCTGCTGCAATCCCCATCTACAAACCATTTTCACCCTTTCAGTACTTCGATTTTTGTTTACACATTGTAAATTCTTGACATACGAGAACCCAATTATAATATAACTGTTCTTTGTATTTGGTAGCAAATAATTATCATAATTTACTTTGAGTTGCCTGGGAATAAAACGGTGGCAGAAAATGGAACAGGTCATCCCACCTCAATATGGTACTGTCTTAGAATACACCATTGTCCTTGTGATCAACCCCATCCCTAGGTTGATTTCCCAGGCGTTCAGTAATTTGACATGACACTGCTTTCTGAGCGAAAAGTCAACGTTTAGTCCAACTGACTGACCGGCGTGTAGATTAAACCCACAACCCCGCCTTCAGCGCACCGGATATTTAAGACCCAGCTCGTTAAGCCCCACGGCCACGCTGACCGCTTTATCACGCGCGCGCACATACACACAGAGGGCAACTGATCACGTGTAATTTGTGGTGTAGTTGCGAGTAAAATGATACCGGCATGTCAATAACGATTGGAATTAACGGACCGTTTCGTTTGCATGGAACTCATCCTATAAGATGTGTATACACATTGGTTTGTTCTTTTATCTGCTTCATATTTCATTCCGTGCTGAATCACTGAGGGGAAAACGGTGATTAGTTCTAAAAGTATTGTATTCCTCCACTCTGCATGCTTTCCGTTTGTTTGTTGTTGTATTTTGTTTTCGTGGCAAACAAATGCGCACATTAGTAATAGGATTATTGTTTAGTCTACCGCACAACACGCAAATGGCACTCAGTTCTACTCAGCCATTTCAAGTGTCGCGTCTCTGGTATATGTTGACTATAGTTTATAAACACATGATTTCTCTTATCTTGAAAAACTGTATGTTGCTGTTAGATCCTTGCTGCTATTCTTCGTGGTCGTGTTCTCATTCTTCCTCTTTTTGTACTTGCTCTGCTCCTCCTCCTCCTCCCTCTAATTCTTCGGAAATGGGAAAAACAGAGAAGAGACGGGCAAAGGAAATCAAGAAGAAGAACAAGAGGAGAAGGAAAACGAATAAGAGGATGACAAGGAAGAAGAAGAAGAAGAAGAAGAAGAAGAAGAAGAAGAAGAAGAAGAAGAAGAAGACGAGGAAGAAGAAGAAGAAGGAAGTAGAGAAATACACGTTTAACTTTGCTCCTCTGCTCCCCATTTATATTCTTTCAATTTAGTTACCTAAGTACGTGCATACACACTGTCTATCTGTATATATGTCTGTGAGCTTGCGTCTATGAATGCGTATATGCTTGTTTGCATTTACTTACGAATGAATACTTGAGTGTAAGTATGTTTTCGTACGTGCTGTGCGCCCAAACAAACACACAGGTGACTGAAATATTTACTTAATAATACTCAATTATGGAACGAATGTTTATGTGTGTAATACTGCTGAGATTTTACTCGTGACGTGCAACAATTTCTCTTGGTTATCACTTGCCGGTGTAAAGGAAGATATGTTCATTTCCATGCGCCCCTGGATACGTTTTGCGCCGTCACTAAGTCAGCTTATCCTTCCCGTGTGGCAATACTGTTCAAGGCATGTAGTAAGCAGTCTCCTGCTAGTTTTTATCTGTTTTTGGAGCGTCTGTGCTGTCAGGATATCACTTCTGTATTAAATATGCTGATGCGTGAATAAAATAAAGAATTCACGCACGCACAGAAAGAGAGAGAGAGAGAGAGAGAGAGAGAGAGAGAGAGAGAGAGAGAGAGAGAGAGAGAGAGAGAGAGAGAGAGAGAGAGAGAGGTCACGATCAAGGTTGAATTCCTGTTCTTGAAGACACGGTTTGAAAACGCATAATTCGAAGACACGAGATTAAAAAAACTAAAAACTAAACTAACGTTACAATATTTAAAATAAAGCAACATATATTATTAAAAGAAAAATCACAACAACAGAAATGAGGTTCCTGAGAAGAATACTCAACATATCAAGAAGAGATAAGATCAGAAATGAAGAAATCAGGACTAAAGTGGGGGTTAAAGCTGCTCTAGATTTTATTAGAAAGCAGCAAGTCAAATTTTTTGGCCATGCAAGTAGGTTACCAGTCAACAGCATGCCACAACAAGCAATGATGTACAGACCAGATGGAAACAGAGGAAGAGGCCGACCACGTAAACGTTGGACGGAGGGAATAACAGAATCCATGGGAATGTCGATATACGAAGCCCATAACCGGGCACTCTCACGAAGTTTATACTTCACCTCGACACCGCAAGGTACAAGAGGAACATGATGAGATGAGATGCGATGAGATATTATTAGATTCTGAGGACACACAATAATTGCATCGTGTCTCCTCGGGACGTAATAATAATACGATACATTTGTATTTCACCATATATTGCTATGTCCTGGTGCAGTCAAGATCTGGTCTATCGTTTAACATTGCAATATATAGAACCATGTGTGGCGTATATCGGGAATGTTTGATGGTCTGGGGAGATAAAAGCCACTTGTCTAAGTGAGCACGCAGTGTCCAGACTGTTGCTTGTTTTTGTTTGTCTGGGTGTCCTTTATATGACAGACTGTTGAATGTTTATGTTTGTCTGGGTGTCCTTTATATGACAGGGTGTCGCATGCAAAACTCTGTGTAGGACCCTTGATGTTTATTTAAGTGGGTGGGTTCAGGTAAATGTACTTGATTACATCGAGCTTGTTCTTTATAAGAACATCCCTTCAACAGAGACGAAACAGAAAACCACAACATACTGTATCGGACGTAATTTATCAAGTTAACTTTGAATACGTATTACATCCTGTGTTGAATGGAATATGGTTTACTCGTGGCATACCCGTCCTTCGTCTACCGCTCCCCAAAGCTACGAGTCATTTTGTGAAACTTGATCTGCGATATGGCAATTTGACCGTTATCCCTTCGTCCTATTGTTTTTTTTTAACGCTCTCTCGCGTCTAACCCAAGCGTAGTCCATACAGACTACTTCTAGTAGTATGGGACTGCATTTTGCATGTGGACTAGCTTTTCCTTTTACCAGTGTTTCTCGTCATCAGGCGAACCATCGCCGACTTCAGAGGTACTTGTAATTTATGTCCCGAAGTCTAGGACGAGAAGTCAGTATTTTAGTGCAACTGTCCGGTGTAAAAGTTGAACCCCTTATTTCGGCATCAACACACCGGATGTTTAAGAACTCGCGTTCTTATCCATTCAGCCATGTTGACCTCCCCTTCGGCATATGATATCCACCCACCAGACGCGCGTTGTAAAGAAAGAATCTTCAGTGATACATACATATTTAGTGGGCGTGTCGTATACATTACCGCTTTAAGTCCTCAGATTATCTTCAGTGATACATACATTATAAGGGCTGTTTCCTATAATGTAAATGCCTCAGTTTATCTTCAGTGATGCATACATTTTCAGGGGTGTTTCCTATATATGGCCGCATTAATTCCTCAGTTTATCTTCAGTGATATATATATATATATATATATATATATATATATATATATATTATATATATATATATATATATATATATATATATATACACACACACACACACACACACTGCGTCCGTAAGTATCACAATATGAAAACCCTAATACAAGCGATGTTAGTCAGATTTGCTCACAACAGAACAAACTGCCACCGACTTTCCTTCAAGGTAGCGTTGCCTTCCCTATCGAGGTATTTGGCTAGGCCGAATTTCTAAACCTTATCGTTGTCAGCCGATTCTGTGACGCATGGGTTACGGACGCAATTCGTAATCCCGCATACCGCGTTCGAAACACAGCTGCATGTGATTTGGCAGCAGACCGCTTTTCACTGATTTTCATAAAATGGTATGAGTGCCAGCCGTTCAGAAAGTACTAACGTAAGAAAAGCCAAGACATCACAAACAGCCAAAAGATGCTGTAGTTGACTGCTACGTCCTGTAAAGGATATGCAACTAAACTTTTTATAATATCGTCAATTGACGTCATGAGTAACCGTCATTTACGTCGTTCAGTGAAGGTGCGTGTATGTGTAAACCTATCGTTTATATGGCTTAACATGTTCGGTCGGACTCAACAGAGGGGTATTCCAGTCCCTCCGGCCAGCCACAACATTGCTCTACTCAAAAACATCGCCAAGTCTTGCCATGCGATTAGACCTAGTTAACTAGATACATGCATTAAAACAAAATTTGCATGTCCTTTACAGGACGTTACAATCAGCCAAGCCACTATTGGCCGTTTGTGACTTACCAGCCAATTTACGTTCATTAGTTTGCCTTTGCTTTGCGTTTGCTTTGCTTCTTGCCTACAAGAAGTCGACATTTAAGTCAAACTGATCTGCGCTGTTTGTGAGTTTCAAAATGTTATTTCTAGAATTATGCACAGCCAGGGGGAAAACATAGTTTGAAATGTGGTAGAAAATATAATCAGATTAAACCTAGCAATTAACAGCCCAATCTCCCTTGGTCAAACCTGACTTCAGATCACACACCTTTTTAGGTAGCAATGTAGACACAGATGTGGGAGCAGACAGTGATATTAAGAGAAGAATACAAAAGGCAAGGGGAGCTTTCATTGCACTAGGACATTTGTGGATGTCAAAAGAAATTAAACTTGGTAATAAACTTAGGGCCGGCTTCCTGGCCTAGAGGTTAGCGACTTTTCTCCGTAATCTCGTATACTCTCGTAAGTAACGTGACGACGGTGAGAATCAGCAGTGGTTCGAATCGCGTCGGTAACTTACGGGGTATGTGAGCCGGCCGCTCAGAAAGCAATGGCAAACTACTGAGCGTAATCTTGCCAAGAAATCAACAATCAGCTGAAAGATGCTGATGTTGACAGCGATGTCCTTAAAGGATATGCTAACATTTATTTAATAAACTTAGAATATGTAACTCCAATGTTAAATCAATGCTACTATATGAAACAAACGAACGAACGAACAAACAAACAAACTTTATTTTCAAAGGGTTAAGAATTGGGCAAAACAGCCCGTCTGACATTCTGCCTTTCTTCTGTCTTTCCTCTCATACGTTATTTCATTCATACATCATTTATGAAGCTAATCTTACACAACAAAACAATATGCATTAAAACGCATGGAAAATAGTCAGTAATACATGACTCACTAAGGCAATCTTTAACATGACCAATATAAATACTGAAGGAAGGTGTAACGTACCATACAAATTGGAATGTTTATTATACTAGTTGTCGTTTGAGACAATTTTTATTATTAATTGTTTGTTTGTTTTGTTTTAGGGGGCATTTAGTCTATGCTAAGATAGTGTTCAAGCAGGTTACGACTTGATCTTGACCATGTCATCCAGCATTGTGATTGGTTGTATCTTTGATTTCTTGTGGAAGATTGTTCCACACCTGAGCGGCAGAATACGCTAAGCTTGCTTTGTATAAGTCTATTCTAGGTTTAGGGACATGAAGTATGTTTAGTCGTTCGCTATGTAGGAACAGGAACACCAGGACCACTAAAAGGATTACTAATATACTTCAAACATTCTGAGTAGTGGGACTGAAATGGTATGTCAGAATCACCAGTGTAGAGCTCATAGTGCAAAGTCCATTGCGTAAGAGGTTAGGAAAAGACACTACCGCTGGAAAGGACACAGAGAAACCGTGAGGACGGTATAGCTAGACACTCCCTTGGCTTGAACCCACAGGGCAAATGAAATAGTGGGAGACCTAAAAGCTCACGGAGAAGAGAATTAAAGACAGAGATGAATAATATAAGGAGAACATATACCTCTGCCCCGTTTTGAACGCTGTTGGCATGTTGAATTATTTGTGCAATTCACACGATGTGTATTAAATCGTTTGCTTCATTATATATTATGTTGTTTAAGGGAAGCGTTTAGTATGGTTCTGTGGTCGTTATCCAGTTTCTTAAAATATTTACTGGATTATTGTAAGAAGTTTTTGGAAGTTATCTTAAACAGTTTTTGGAAGTAAAAGCGGCCGGTATGATCTTGACCACGTCATCCAGCGAGTGCCGATGTGTCTATTAAAATATAGCACTAGCACCATATATCCAGAATGTTTCCAGGCGGTAAAAGGGTCCTTCACTTTTTGTTTAAATCTGGGAAGGGACTGTGTTGAGGTGGATAACTGGTCACCTTACCTCAGTACACCGTGACCTAGTGTATGTGAAGGCTTAACACTTCAGCATGTGCTAAATGATTAACTTTTACACATTTGTATGTTTTTTTAAACGGGTCCAGGACACTAATGTGACATGCGACATGCAGCTGTCCTCGGTCTGTTTACACATCCACCGTGCTTGAATGATCGCCATTTGTAAATTAGTGAACGGACAACGAACATTGTGAAAGCATCTTAGAAAAAGCATACTATAAGAAATCAGACAGATTGAGAGAGAGAGAGAGAGAGAGAGAGAGAGAGAGAGAGAGAGAGAGAGAGAGAGAGAGAGAGAGAGAGAGAGAGAGAGAGAGAGAGAGAGAGAGTTTAACTGATTAACTGCCTTGGAATGATAAATCGCCTTCAGCGACTTCCAGTATCTGCCATGGGCAGATATACAGTAGTTTTCCTTATGCATCCCCTTTAATGTGATATATATAATTCAACATGTCCGCTACATCCATTAACAACTTGTAAGTCATAACTGTGACACCCCCCCCCCCCTGTTTCCCATCTTCCGCCATCCATTTTTGTTAGGTTCAAACTTACTTTTTGCTTGGCACTGGATCTGTTAATAAGTAGCGAATTATCTGTTTTCTGTCCCGAGCAAATGTGACACGTTACTAAGTTGCTGAACCACTAAGTCCATCGGCCAGTCTCTTTTTGTCTGTCACCAGCTCACACCCAACACTCGGAGTAATTCTTTTCACTTCCTGACAGTTATTGCTTGTGCTCAACACGACCTGGGTTCTACTTCAAATGCTTCAGCTCATTGGTTACTTTAGCTTGTTTACACATCTCCCACTTAACTCTTTCACACCCCCACTCCCTTCCGATAGATCTGCACCCTTACATGTCGGTATGTCTGAGCGTGCGTTCTTGCTAGCGTGCATATATGCATGTTCGGAAACTTGCTTACTAGCGTGCATATATGCATGTTCGGAAACTTGCTTACTAGCGTGCATATATGCATGTTCGGAAACTTGCTTACTAGCGTGCATATATGCATGTTCGGAAACTTGCTTACTAGCGTGCATATATGCATGTTCGGAAACTTGCTTACTAGCGTGCATATATGCATGTTCGGAAACTTGCTTACTAGCGTGCATATATGCATGTTCGGAAACTTGCTTACTAGCGTGCATATATGCATGTTCGGAAACTTGCTTACTAGCGTGCATATATGCATGTTCGGAAACTTGCTTACTAGCGTGCATATATGCATGTTCGGAAACTTGCTTACTAGCGTGCATATATGCATGTTCGGAAACTTGCTTACTAGCGTGCATATATGCATGTTCGGAAACTTGCTTACTAGCGTGCATATATGCATGTTCGGAAACTTGCTTACTAGCGTGCATATATGCATGTTCGGAAACTTGCTTACTAGCGTGCATATATGCATGTTCGGAAACTTGCTTACTAGCGTGCATATATGCATGTTCGGAAACTTGCTTACTAGCGTGCATGTATGCATGTTCGGAAACTTGCTTACTAGCGTGCATATATGCATGTTCGGAAACTTGCTTACTAGCGTGCATATATGCATGTTCGGAAACTTGCTTACTAGCGTGCATATATGCATGTTCGGAAACTTGCTTACTAGCGTGCATATATGCATGTTCGGAAACTTGCTTACTAGCGTGCATATATGCATGTTCGGAAACTTGCTTACTAGCGTGCATATATGCATGTTCGGAAACTTGCTTACTAGCGTGCATATATGCATGCACGGAAACTTGCTTACTAGCGTGCATATATGCATGTTCGGAAACTTGCTTACTAGCGTGCATATATGCATGTTCGGAAACTTGCTTACTAGCGTGCATATATGCATGCACGGAAACTTGCTTACTAGCGTGCATATATGCATGTTCGGAAACTTGCTTACTAGCGTGCATATATGCATGTTCGGAAACTTGCTTACTAGCGTGCATATATGCATGCACGGAAACTTGCTTAATAGCGTGCATATATGCATGTTCGGAAACTTGCTTACTAGCGTGCATATATGCATGTTCGGAAACTTGCTTACTAGCGTGCATATATGCATGCACGGAAACTTGCTTACTAGCGTGCATATATGCATGCACGGAAACTTGCTTACTAGCGTGCATATATGCATGTTCGGAAACTTGCTTACTAGCGTGCATATATGCATGCACGGAAACTTGCTTACTAGCGTGCATATATGCATGTTCGGAAACTTGCTTACTAGCGTGCATATATGCATGTTCGGAAACTTGCTTACTAGCGTGCATATATGCATGCACGGAAACTTGCTTACTAGCGTGCATATATGCATGCACGGAAACTTGCTTACTAGCGTGCATATATGCATGTTCGGAAACTTGCTTACTAGCGTGCATATATGCATGCACGGAAACTTGCTTACTAGCGTGCATATATGCATGCACGGAAACTTGCTTACTAGCGTGCATATATGCATGTTCGGAAACTTGCTTACTAGCGTGCATATATGCGTGCACGGAAACTTGCTTACTAGCGTGCATATATGCATGCACGGAAACTTGCTTGCATAGATGTCTTCTTGCGTGTGCGTGTACTTTGCATGCGTTTGCATGTATGCTTGTGTGAATGAATGATTGTCTAACTTTCAAAAAAATATATTCTCTTATTGTATTTTAACACAGAAACCACAAACAATATCTTGCACGATTTATTGCCTGGCATATTTCGCTGCATTTCGTCAGGTGCATGCTGCAATTTTATATCTTATGAAGTGAATAAATTGTTTTGTGCAAATAGAAAAGTTCGTTGTAATTTGAAATTACCCTGGGGATAACAGATGTTTCATATTCGAACAATACCTGTGACTATGTGTTTTAATTGTTTCAGTTTAAGTATTATTCATTTACTATGCAGTATACACCTGACGATTTGCAGCGAAATATACCAGGCAACAAGAAAAGTCGGTGTTTATGTGACTTGTGATTGTTACATTCAGGATTGAGGTGCATCCATAGAACAGATGCATTCATGGAAGAAACTTCTAACATGTTGTAGAAAATGACCACAGGCCATCTGTTTGTCTTGTGTTTGGCTGAATAACAGCGCAACATTCGATCGGCTATGTCCACTCCACCCTTCGTGTGATTGTAGTCAAGGATCATCACTGGTCTTCTGGAATGAGAACTTTGATCCACATCTGGCTGATCATGCATTGTGCTAAGAATAGTAGGCCTCTTTCAGTCCTGAAGGACTATAGAGTTGTGCCGCTTGGAAGGTGCATGGCAGCACCGCTGGTGACTGTATAGTCCAATGCGAGAGCGACAATCCCTGTCACAGTTTCCACATCTGTAAGACGAGGCAAGTCCCGCAGTAAGTGACTGCGCTTTGAGCCTGTGCCGCCTATCCTCAGTTTGTTGGATCAGATTGCGCTCAAAGAGCACCAGTCCGTTTTGTACATCTCTTCTCCAGGAGCATCTGTCTGTTGCAACTCTCTCCCACGTGTCTGGATCTATTCCAATGGTTTTCATATCTTGTTTACACACATCCCTATATCGCATTTGGGGTCTTCCGGTTGGCCTCTTTCCTGTGGCTAGTTCTCCGTAAAGGAGATCTTTGGGAATACGTTCATCCTCCATTCGAGATACGTGGCCCAGCCACCGGAGGCGTCTCTGCTTGAGGAGGGTGTGCACTGTGGTAATATCTGCTCTTTCAAGCACCTGTTTGTTTGTTATGTGGTCTTTCCATGTATGCCCAGGATACGTCTCAGACATCTCATGTGGAAGGAATTCAACTTCCTTTCCTGTCTTGAGTACAGGGTCCAGGATTCAGACCCATAGAGTAGTGTGCTAACAACACAAGCTTTATATACTTGAGCTTTTGTACGCTCTGTTAGTCTATTATTCTCCCAAACTCTTTTAGCTAGCCTGGAAAATGTTGTGGCTGCCTTTCCAATGCGTCTGTCGATTTCTGTCTCTAATGAAAGATTATCTGATATTGTCGACCCCAAATACACAAACTCGTGGACGACCTTCAATTCGTAATTAGAAATTTTGATTGACGGAGGCGCACCAGCATCTTGTTCCATCACCTGTGTTTTATTTAGGCTAATGGTGAGCCCAAAGTCTTTGCAGGCGGCTGCAAAACGATCTATGAGCCTTTGGAGATCTTCTGCTGTATGAGTAGTCAGTGCTGCATCATCTGCAAAAAGTAGTTCTCTTACGCATCTTGATCTTATTTTGGTCTTTGCCTTGAGTCTTGATGGGTTAAAAAGTTTGCCATCAGATCTTGTGTGGAGGTATATGCCTTCAGTGGCAGTCCCAAATGCCTGCCTTAAGAGAACAGCGAAGAAGATACCAAAGAGTGTAGGAGCAAGCACGCAGCCCTGCTTTACTCCGCTGCTGATGCTGAATGACTGGGATGTTGAGCCGTCAAATAAAATGGTCCCCTGCATGTTTTCGTGGAATGATTTCACGAGACTAAGAAGGGTGGGTGGACATCCAACCTTTTCAAGGACCTTAAAAAGGCCGCTTCTGCTCACGAGGTCAAATGCCTTTGTGAGGTCGATGAAGGCAATATATAATGGCTTCCTCTGTTCTCTGCACTTCTCTTGGAGCTGCCGGAGTGAGAAAATCATATCGATGGTGGACCTGTTGGGTCTAAATCCGCACTGCGATTCGGGGTAGATTCTTTCAGCAAGAATGTGTAATCTTTTAAGGATTACTCTGGCAAAAATCTTGCCTGTAATGCTGAGTAGGGAAATGCCGCGATAGTTGTTGCAGTCGCTTCTGTCGCCTTTGTTTTTATAAAGGGTAACGATGTTTGCGTCTTTCATATCTTGTGGTATTGATTTTTCTCTCCAGCAGAGCTGAAATATTGCATACAGTTCTGGGATGATTGTTTCTTTGCTACATTTTAAAATTTCAGGTGGAATACTATCTTTTCCAGGTGCCTTGCCGGATTTGAGAGAGTCTAGTGCTTCGCTGATTTCTGTGAGGCAAGGTTCGTTATCCAAGGCATGCATGGCGGACTGTTGATCGATGGCTTCCAGAGCTTCTTCGCTGACAGTGTTATCCACTGAGTATAGCTCTGAGTAGTGTTCTACCCAGCGATCCATTTGTTTCGCTCGATCTTTTATGATTACCCCCTCAGTTGATCGTAAAGGGGCCATCTTATTTTTTGATGGACCGACAGCTTGCTTGATGCCCTCGTACATTCCTCTTATATTTCCAGTGTCTGCACAAGTTTGAATTTGAGCAGAGAGCTGTAGCCAGTACCTGTTCGCACATCTTCTTGCCATCTGTTGTACTCTATTTCTGGCCGTTCGCAATGCCTGCAGTGTTTTCTCTGAAGGTGATGTTTTATACATTGAGAATGCATGTCTCTTTATCTCCAGGACTGGGAGCATCTCTTCAGAGTGTGCTTCAAACCAGTCGGTTGACTTAGTTTGCTTCTTGCCAAATGTTGATAGTGCTGTATTGTAGATAGTGTCGCGAAAATGACTCCATCTCTCGGTGGAATTTCCGTTTGTGGGGCCAGGCAGAGTATCTGCTAGAGCCTGCATGAATTTGTTGACCTTCTCTTTATTTTGGGTGCCGCTGGTGTCAATGCGTGGTCTTCCTTCTGTTCGGCTTCTGTAGATTCTCTTGGGCTTTATCTTCACCTTGCTGGAGACGAGTGAATGGTCGGTGTCGCAGTCAGCACTATGATAGCTGCGAGTCAGCCGTACATTGCGGAGGTTGCTGCGTTTAGTGAGCACCAGGTCGAGTTGGTGCCAGTTCTTTGATCTGGGGTGCCTCCATGACACCTTGTGTTGAGGTTTCGTGTCAAAGAAGGTGTTGGTCACGCACAGATTATGGTGGCTGCAGAATTCCAAGAGACGTTGTCCATTGTCATTGATCTTCCCAACGCCAAACTGTCCTAGACATGAAGGCCAAGATTTGTGGTCGGAGCCAACCCTGGCATTGAAATCCCCCAGGATAAAAAGATGTTGTTTCTCTGGTGTTTCACTGACTTCTTTGCTAAGGTCGTCATAGAACTTGTCTTTAGATTCTGATGCTGCAGTTAGTGTTGGGGCGTAAACGCTTATAATACTAACTGGGCCTGCCTCTGTCTGGAGTTGGAGCTTCAGTATTCTTTCAGTGCCATCACTTGGTGGTAGGATGGAATTAAGCAGCTTGTTTCTGATAGCGAAGCCAACTCCATGCTCCCTGGTCTCTCCGCACGGCTTGCCATGCCAGTAGAAAGTGAAATCCCTCTCCTTGATGCTTCCAGATTCTTGGAGTCTGGTCTCTTGCAGGGCGACAATGTCTATCCCCAGTCTTAGTAGTTCGTTGTTTATCACGGCAGTTTTGCGGGCATCCACAATCTCGTTTAGATCGTCTGAGATGCCAGGGGTCATGGTTCTTACGTTCCATGTTCCCAGCCTTAGGGCCGGTTGTTTAGTTTTTTTTTTCTTGTTGCTAGGTGTATAGATTGCGGTCCATGTGTCAGGATTTTCCCCTAAGCTCCACACACCCTCAGGAGCAGATGAACCGTGGCGAGACAACACCTTATTGACTGGGGGTTGCCCAGCTTAGGCGGGCGGTAGCTGTCTAGTGAGATACGATGATCTCTCCCACCGTCGGAAGTAGCCCCTGGCGCCTTGCTCTACGCCAATCGAGCATTAAGACTTATAACCGGCAAATGCTGCTTCCCGTGTTGTGTCACCGCTTTACGCGGTGCTGAAGTGACCTCTTCAGGGCACAAGCCTGGGCAATGGAAATCGGAGAACCAGCTGTTGCCCAGTAGCAGGTTCCCCCTCTCCACGTTGCCGATGTTGACCAAGGGAAAGGCAGTAGCCAATGCAACTTGGCATCGGTGCCGTCGCAGGAGTTGCCAGAACTATGTTGTTTACAACATGGAACTGCCTTAGGGACTCCATCTCCGGATTTGTCCTCAGGGTTTACTCCCGAAGCCTTTCCCATATGGGTATACCCGCAAGGCAGCGGAGGTTTGAGATTTAGAGTTCCCTCTCTTAGAAGGGATACCAACCAAGGCTGACGATCCTCCTCTGCCCGGGAATCAATAAGGAGGGAAGACTAAGTTGCTAAGAATAAGGACAATAAGAAGTCAGTGCTGCACCGTCAATAAAAGCAGACTTTGTGGAAAATTGAACACGATCTTTTTTTTCTTTTTTTTTTGAAATTAGCCCTTTTGGAGGTTCAACTCTGTGTTTTTTCTTATTGTTCCTAACATTGTAAGCTTTTCCTCCGTCAATATCAGTCCCAATTTCAAGCTTGTAAAAATGTTGTCACAAGTAATTTTCCTTCCATTATTTTCCAAGCCCTTCACCATGTCCAGTACAACTCTTTCTCCTTGGTTTTTATTTTTTTGTGGTTGCCCAAGCTCTCTGCCGGTGTAAATTTGCATGTGAAAACATGTGAAGATTCACTGTCACAACAGAACCACATTTTTATGTCACATTTGCCAGATTATGAGGGAATATATTCTTGAAAGGGCATCTTCCTGCTCATCTGTTGTTACATTGCTCGACGGAACGTAGCAGTCCTGTAGATTTTTCGCCCAATTGTTGAATACGTACTTTATTGGCTCAAATTTATCATTTCTTTCATGTTGTTGTCTATTGGACATTATCAAATCGTAGACATCTGGAAATTGCAGGAAATCTATTTCGTTGCATTGCCTTTGAAAATATTGCACGTCCATGTTCTTTACTCCAAAGTTGACCAATAGCTTCATTTTGTATTTATTTATACAAACCAGCCAAAATCAAAACTCCAAAAAATGCTGCAGCTCAATTATCTCCAAAGTTTTCCATTTGTTCTAAAACACACTAATTCCTTCTTGGTTTGTCCACTTCAGTATGTCACCTGTCACGCTTTTTGTCATAAATAATTTAAACGTTGAAATTATTGAGCCAGTGTGTCTTTTTGCATGTCGAATTAGGCCATGATTTTGGATTAAAACATTTTGAGAAGTTCTTCTGCAAGTTGCTGTCTTTCTTGTAGTTGAATATCAAGTGATATCTTTATTATTTTTTCGAAAGGTACACCAGTCCTTGGTCTTTAGCCGAGTCTGAGCTTGCTTGTGTACTTGAACAACCAATTTTATTGTCACTGTTACTTTCACAACTATTTCCTTTAATGAATAGATATTCTTTAACATCAGAAACACAACTTTTCTTTTATGAATAAGTTTTGTCCACCTGCTGAAATAAATGTGTTATGAAGTAATCAAGCTTAATATCAATTAATACTGGAAATATGCTTATTTTCTATAGAAACTACATTGGGGTAAAGTTGGACCCACTGATAACACGTGTAAAAACGTATGATTGTACATGTAATTTTCTGACGAAAGTTTTGGATTAAACACAGAAGTACCAAACAATGTAGCACGATTTATTGTCTGGCATATTTCGCTGCATCTCGCCAGCTTCACACTACAGCGTTATATACATATGAAGTAAGCAAATGGATAATACTTTAGCTGAAATATGATGAACATCTTCGCTGACATTAAAACACATAGTCATAGGCATTGTTCAGACAACTCGTGGATAAAGACTTCGATCGAAATGTTCGACTGTATCCGTATTTGTTGTTTCATCCGTTTAGCTTCTCATGTATCTTCTGTGACTTTATTCCGACTCAATTGTAGCATATGTGAAGCCCTTCTGTAACACACCACAACGGTCGTTTCTTCCACGGAATTACTTTTACTTGTTATAAACCATTAAAGTGATTATTCGAAGCGCGCTGCGAATAATACTGAACATTTTTCACAGTCGCGGCTGGTCACGTGATGTACGTTTGCAACCGTCGATTATTCTCTCTTCTAAAGCTTGTGAATTAAGTGTACTCTATGGATCTGCCTTGGGGGGGGGGGGGGGGGGGGGGGGGTATTCGCTTTCTCTTCCCCCCCCCCCCCCCCCCCCCCCCCCGCCAGGCAGCGATGGAGTGATCTAGTGTCGGAATCGATGGCTCTAATAGATGTCTTTGTTTAACGTGAATTTTATTTGCCAAATGAAATATCGCCCCTGCAAACAAATGATGGACAATAAGAGAGAATAATAGAGCCTTCTGATGACCAATCGACGGTTGTAAATGTACGTCACGTGACCAAACGCCACTGCGAATAACGCTCAGCGCGCTACGAATATGCCTCCCTTAAAGTTAAACGTGTAGGATAATTGATACTTCTTTTCTTACCTAGGATGTTTTCGTGTATGTCGTGTTGTGCAATCCGTTGATTTGATCCGGCCGTGTGTAATTACCACGTCACTACCCCGCCTCACTGCCTGTACGCCTGCTGGCACGTACCATACATAATGGTTATGGTGATACCCCGACCGCCCCATAACTCCTCCGAAGATAAGGATCAAGGTGAAGTTGTTCATAGCAGCCCGAGAACAGCATGTCGTGAGGTCGGGTGGCGTAAAGTAAACCGGTAACTGGCGCAATCCAGCACAACTGTTTTGCCCTGATCTTGGTTTCCTTGTCATAACTGACGCATTAAGCAAGGCTGTATCCTTGAAAGTGTTTCCTCTGTACCTCCTGCCCCATAAGTCCTACAGGAAAAGGGATGCAATAGAGTACATATGTGTTTATTGTACACAACCGTGCGCTAGGTTTGTATATACACAGTTGTGCTGCAGTTTTGTTATACAGCGCCATGCCTGCAGGATATACTTACTTTCGTGCCTCGCGGTTGCGACTATTACGGGAATTCAGCATCAAGCGTCTTGCCAACTCATTTGGCGATCATGCTTGTCTAAAAACAAAATAAGTTAGTTGCATGTTCTTTACAGGATGTTGCAGGCAACCCCATCATTTATTGTTCGTTTGTGATACACTAGACAATTTTACGTTCAGTACTTTGCCATTGCTTTCTGAACGGCCGACGCCTCACACCTTCGAAATAAACACAAAGCGATCTGTTTCCAAATCTCCTGTGGCTGATTTCGAACATTAGACTGTTTGTCGGGGAATTGTGAAACTGCGACACTAACCCCTAATGTTCTCTACACTTTGCTGTGTTAAACAGGATGTATCAACTTGTGAACTGACAGCTTTCCCCGTAATGGCAAACGTCTGTTCGGGAACTTCCCTGGCTGTCTTCCTCTTTCTCTCTTTCTGTACTTATTCTAGTTTTCTTAAAACAATCCAGTTTTTCTCTTCTCTTAATGTGGCAAAAAATGACAACTGCATCTGTTTGGTTTTTTGATATTGTCATTGTGTCTCAGCCTCTTTTAAGACATTACTCATTTTGGCTGTTCAAGGAATTTTCAGCATTAATGAACCCACATCTGAAATATCTGAAAAACTTTATTTCATTGTTTACTAATTATGTAGCTATATGTTAAAATTTGTTTAATGTAGCATGCAAACATTCTTTTTCTAACCTCCAATGTCACGGCGACATTGCACACGATGTTTTCCATTTGATTAAATGCAGTTTTCTACGTTCGGTGATCTTTTCTTTATCTGTGTAATAATCTCGGGACCCTCCACGGTGAAGTGGTTTAAGTCGCTTGCCTCGCTTTGTGAAGGTCATGGGTTCGTTCCCAGGACTATGTCGTTCAGACCAGGGGTGCAATTTTTCAGAGGGTCATCTCAGAGGCTACGGAGTTCGTGCTTTGTGCCATGCTGTGGGCAAGCGTCTTGTTGTTCTCGGAGAGAGACCGAGTCAGACGCGGTAAAACCCGGTGCAGTGAAGTCGACTCTCTCGACTTTAGTACTTTTAGTGATACATTTCCCATCTGATGCTATTCGTGTTCCCTGACACTCGAACTACTGTGAAATCGCTAGTTGCATGTCCTTTCAAGAACGTCGCAGTCAACCCCAGCATATTTTGGCTGCTTGTAATTTTCGAGGCAATTTTACCGTGCCATTCAACGACCGACGATCATACCACTGTTAGAAATTGTGATATATTAGATTTTCACAAACGTAACATCACGATTAAATATTTCCAGGACGACAAAAATCGGCGTTCACCGCAACCGATTTATTTGTTCCATAATGGTACGATCCAAGATTTAATATACCCGTTGGGAATGAAAAACATTAACCCGGAAAGGACCGTTTAAATAGCAGCGCGCAGAGCGACATGGCCTGTTTGTACATCAGTCAGCATGAGACATAAGAACTGAAGCAGCGGAAGGAGTGAGAGAGTTTCAAAATTCATGAGAAAAGAACATCCTCAGCCTACGAAATCGCTGTGAGAAATTGCATCTCATTCAGATCATGAAACGTGTCGACATGTTGAGGTCATTCTGATAAATAAGGTAAACACCACATTTAATTCAGTTAAATCTTAGTTGTGAGCCTATTTTCCCAGAAGAGAGTTGGTAAGTAGACTCGGTTGAACACGTGTGGTGAACTAAGAAGTTAATTTAATTGTTATAGTTTATAGATAAACTATTAATTAAGAATACCCATATTGAATGTTATTTTCTCCCAAAAAGTAAAAACCTGAATTACTGTATAAGCAGGAATCCAAGTGGTACATTTAATTCTTAAGCAACTCAATCTACAATGATTTGGAATGGTGAGTTCTTATGGAATTTAATTTAGTACAAACTGAATAATATTATACTCAGTTATCATAGTCACAAGATAAACTGTACATTAAGAGAAAAACTACAGTGTTTATTTTCTCCCAGCTAAGCAACTTAGTTAATGTATAAAGCATTAGACACATGTTGTAAATTTTATTTCTTAAGCATAAAACAATCTACAATGAATTAGAGTGACTTAAGGAACTTCAGAATTCTTTTAGGACCATTGGAAAATCCACGTCTTAGCAACTTCATGGATGACATCCTGATTGCTACAGAAACATTCGAGGAACATCTTGAGACATTGAAGATACTGTTCAACCGCCTGAAAGAAGTGGGGTTGACCGCAAGACCAAAGAAGTGCCAGATTGGGTTCAGGCAATTAGACCTTTTTGGGACACACAATATCTCAAGGAAAAATGCAACCTCATGATGGTAATGTGGAGAAACTAAGAAATGCACCGCGACCCAGAACCAAAAAGGATGTTCGATCTTTTGTATCTCTCTGTGGATTTTACCAAAGATACATCCCGAACTTCAATTCCCTCGCATCTCCGTTGACAAATCTCACTCAGAAAGGGGAACCAGAGAAGGTTGTTTGGTCTGCTGACTGCGAGAAAGCGTACGAGGAGTTAAAGAAAGCTTTAACAGCAAAACCAGTTCTTCATCTACCAGATCTAACACGTCCATGGATACTTAGGATGGATGCAAGCAACATAGGAATTGGTGCCACCTTATTACAAGGAATGGATGAGGATAAATCAATGCTCTTTCCAGTTGCCTATGCCAGTAGAAAATTGAATTCAGCCGAATGCAATTATTCTACCATTGAAAAGGAATGTTTAGCTTTAGTTTGGGCAGTAGAGAAGTTTCAGGCGTACCTGTATGGGAAACACTTCACAATACAGTGCGATCATCAACCTCTCACGTTCCTGGCAGCATCCAGAAACTTAAACGCTCGACTAATGAGATGGTCGTTACTTCTACAACCGTATTCATTCCAAGTTGAATATGTTCCAGGAAAGATGAATGTAGGAGCAGACTTTCTCAGCAGACATCCTATTGAAGATTCTGTACAAGAATCAGAGGAGAAAAGAAATAATGGGAGAAGAAAGGATTAGAGGAATTATAAGCTTGTTACGCTTGCTCAAAGCTACTGTTCTTCAGGCGAACAACAGTCTGAGAGGGGAGCCATGTGATATATTAGATTTTCACAAACGTAACATCACGATTAAATATTTCCAGGACGACAAAAATCGGCGTTCACCGCAACCGATTTATTTGTTCCATAATGGTACGATCCAAGATTTAATATACCCGTTGGGAATGAAAAACATTAACCCGGAAAGGACCGTATAAATAGCAGCGCGCAGAGCGACATGGCCTGTTTGTACATCAGTCAGCATGAGACATAAGAACTGAAGCAGCGGAAGGAGTGAGAGAGTTTCAAAATTCATGAGAAAAGAACATCCTCAGCCTACGAAATCGCTGTGAGAAATTGCATCTCATTCAGATCATGAAACGTGTCGACATGTTGAGGTCATTCTGATAAATAAGGTAAACACCACATTTAATTCAGTTAAATCTTAGTTAGTTGTGAGCTTATTTTCCCAGAAGAGAGTTGGTAAGTAGACTCGGTTGAACACGTGTGGTGAACTAAGAAGTTAATTTAATTGTTATAGTTTATAGATAAACTATTAATTAACTCTTTCGCTACCGTGATCCCATCTGTGGGCACGTTGTATTTCCTGAGATGGCAGTCCGCCGTTTTAGTGCCACAAAATGATCAGTGGTTTATTTCACATATTTCTGCTCCGTTTCGGAATTTTAAGTTACAGTAAACTAAAAAGTAGTACAGCCGAAAGATCTCTACGCCATCTCGGAGCGGTCAATCGTTTTCTAATTTTGGATTCTTGTGAATTTTCAGTTTTAAGGTAGTGTTAATTTGTTTGTTTTGGTTTTTCACAATGGAAACGCCCACCAGTTTGCGTCCACGTAGTATGACTTGAGATCAAGCTAGATTATTGTTTATAATAATATGTGAATGTGAATATTTAGAAAGTAGTTTTAGTTGTGTCTAAAGTTTTAGCACGTGGTGATAAAGAAAAACCAGTGAATGTTCGTCAACAGCTGAGTGTTTGACAACGAAGCACGAATGGCTGAAGTTTACGTCTGTCATTATTGCTATGGGACTTGATCCAAGACCATGTATCAAAGACTACCGGTGTACAAGTGCACATTTATATACTCCTTGGTATGTGGCACTGCCACTACGTTTCCCAGTAATCAATTAGAAAATTATAATATATTTATCACACCATGTTTCATGTATGTCAACCTGAGGGTACCCAAAAAAAAAAAAATAAATTATCCTCTTGTTGACTCTGAAGAATATCCAGGAAGCATTTTACCCATTTGAAAATGTGTCCATTGATGATATGATTATTTGGTGGAAGGGCTAAACAAAGCTAAAAAAACCATGCATTGTTGTCTCTACCAAGTCTGTAGTTAGAATTGTTGAGAGCGGATTGCGAAAACCGCAAAGCAAGCTGAAGATGGTCTCCATGAAAATAAAACGGCGATGAATGGCTGCGACAGAATGGACCAAATGGTTGGATATTATAATATCCATGATAGGAAAACCATTACGTGGTGGAAGAATATCTACTACTAGATCTTTGAAATTGCACAGATCAATGCTCACATCCTACATTCCATATGGCAAACAGAGAAAGGAGGGAAAAAATTGTTACAGAAGGATTTCAAGTAAAGGAAAGTGCTCATCGCGAAGTAGCTCAGAGTATTCCTGAAAGTTTGACACTCTGCCTGCCGAAGAACTTCAGTCTGTTGCAGGAAATTATGCCGAAAGATTTACATGAGCCAAGCATTTAATAGAATTTGTCGGTGTCAATAGAGACTGTGTTTTTTGCAGCACTCGAACTAAACGACACTTTGCAGCACTCGAACTAAACGACACATATCATCTTTTGTTTGCTCCGGCTGTACTAATAGACCAGACTTGTGCGCCAAAGTTTGCGTTGCAGCCTATCACAAATAGACTGCCACATATAGTAAATAAAAACAAACAGACATGACAATTAAATGTAAATCTGCCAAGTGTTTTCCTAATTTTTGTCTGAAAAAAAAAAATACATGATTCAGAATCTGCGGCGAAACTTCTTTTCGGATGGTTGATTGGAAGCAATGGTGTTTATAGTTTAGAATAGTGTTGTTTGTTCAGTAAATTCAATTGGATTAGCAGTGATCAGGATATTGGATAACAACGCCCCCTCGGTAAGTACAATGTTTACATTATTTTTACCTCTTTTTAACAAATTATTTTAGAAGTTATATTATTATTTGTATTTTATTTACAACATACAGCAAAAATTCTCCTACCAACATATTCCTTGTGCTATCTCCTTTATTTTGATATATAATACAACATTTCTGCTACAATTTTAACCATTTTCATAACATTATTGCGACATACACCAATTTCCAGATTTCGGCCATTAGTTTTTTTCATTTGTGTGAAAAAGACATGGTTCAGAATATGCACCAAAACTTCCTTTTGGGTGATTTAAATGAGCAATACTGTTTATATTCTTGAAGACAAGTGGTGTTTGTTTGATTATTCAGTAAATTAAACATGATTAGCAGTATAGGAGTGTAGAAAACACATTCTAAGTGCAATGTTTACATTATTTTTACCTACTTTTGTCCAATTATTTTACAAATTATATTATTATTTTTATTTTATTTACAACCTAAAGCAAACATTCTCCTACCAACATATTCCTTGTGCAATCCCCTTTATTTTGATATATAATACAACATTTCTGCTACAATTGTAACCATTTTCATAACTTTACTGTGACAGACCCCACCTTCAAGATTTCAGCCATTATTTTTTGTCATTATTTGTGAAAAATACATGGTTCAGAATATGCACCAAAACTTCTTTTTGGGTTACTTTAATGCGCAATACTGTTTATATTCTTGAAGACAAGTGGTGTTTGTTTGATTATTCAGTAAATTAAACATGATTAGCAGTATAGGAGTGTAGAAAACACCTTATATGTGCAGTTTTTTAAATAATTTTTACCTCTTTAATTTCATTTGTTATTATTAAACCTCTCATTATTGTCATAATATTTGTAACCTATCAATTAATTATTAACACTGTCATGTTCCTTGTGCAATCCTCTTTACTTTGATATGTAATACAATAGGTCTTCTACCACCTTAACCATTTTAAAAGCATTATTGTAACACACCCCTAGTTCCAATTTTCTGCCATAAATGTCTGTTTGGTCACAGCCCAGTTTTTGTTTGGTAGTGAAAGAGTTAAGAATACCCATATTGAATGTTATTTTCTCCCAAAAAGTAAACATCTGAATTAATGTATAAGCAGGAATCCAAGTGGTACATTTAATTCTTAAGCAACTCAATCTACAATGATTTGGAATGGTGAGTTCTTAAGGAATTTAATTTAGTACAAACTGAATAATATTATACTCAGTTATCATAGTCACAAGATAAACTGTACATTAAGAGAAAAACTACAGTGTTTATTTTCTCCCAGCTAAGCAACTTAGTTAATGTATAAAGCATTAGACACATGTTGTAAATTTTATTTCTTAAGCATGAAACTGAATCTACAATGAATTAGAGTGACTTAAGGAACTTCAGAATTCTTAGTACAGTGGTAAGGACATAATGTATATGGCCCACTGGTAAGATTAAAAACTAGTTTACATGTGCCAGCACTAATAGAGAATTTAGTGGAATGTGTATAGTCAAGTAGATGGAGCACATTAGTCAGTAAATTTATTTTTTTACATGAGCACATGGACAACCAAATAGTTTTCTTTTAATTCATAAGCACATGAGAACCAGCCAGAGTTCTACAGGTCTCATAATTTGTGTGATGGTACAGCCACTTGGGGTAAGGCAAATATATAAACATGGCTGTTAACCATGGGCAATAATAATATTTGTGCCTCATAATAGTTCGTAACCAACCGCCATGCAAGAAGTATTTTAAGTCATAATGCCTGAATATGAATTGGATATATCACCTAAATTTTATGTATTTCATGAGAACATGTGATAACTCCTGGACTCCATGTTGCTAAATCCTGGATGAATTGCCTAAGTGTGTCTAATGATCACAATGATCACTATGACATTGTTGATAACATGTCTGTGAGGATTCATGTGTGAGTTCATCATTGTTAAACAGATGTGAATGTATCATTTCATAAAACCCACCAGCATGCATGACTACAAGTTAGGTTGAAGGATGAGATTCCCTTTTAATGTCATTCTTGGGGAATCTGTGAATGTATTCTGTGTAAAGCACCTACATATGCATGATTGTCATCCATACAGATATGATTGTGTCTGATGAATGGGTGAGACCTCATTGTGATGCCATATGGTGTAAACATGTTATGTTGTCATTTGGAAATCACATAAGTACCCACTTTACATGACAGTATGAAGGATGTGTGATGAATGATTCCTATATGATCACCCATACCCATATGAATGTGTCTGTGGACTGAGTGAAATTATCATCCATACATATGAATGATGTCAGAGTGAGTGAGTGAGTGAAGTTACATGCTGAGTGAGAGAGAGGGAGTATAAGCCAACAGTCAATCTAATGATAGCCAGCAACTTTGATGTGGGATGCCATGCCTATCACTAGAGAAATGCTTCGGTGTACCCCATAAACTTAACACCACTTTGTATAAAGTATCATTCATATCCCTATCATCTAGTCTTGTGCGCAAAGCACGAAACAAACCATATCATACATTACGCATAGCCCCAGCATCTGTGTTTGTAATTTAAGCAAAATCCCACTTTGTAGTTCATGTTAACACATATGGTCTATTGTAATGATAATAATGAATTTCAAAGATGATGAGGATGACTGTAATTTAATGAAAATGATATAACCATGATTATGATGATAATGTTAGAATAATGTAATGATTTCTAATGTCATAAACATGATAATAATGATGATGATTGTAATAACCATGTAATAATTATGAAAATAATGATAAGGATTTTAATTACAATTATTATAAAAACCATGATGATGTTGATGATAATAATCAATGTTACATCCATGAGAATGGAAGCAATCTTCTCACTTGAAGCATTTAATGAAGAAGAATACACCTGAAGGCTATACAAGAATAATACCAGAATGTACTTATCTTGTTGATAAGCAAATACTCATGGAAATGGGACCTGACTTTTAAAAGCTCTTAATGTATAAGACCCTTTTTCTTGAATAGGAAAAGATGAAGTAGAGAACAAAACTAGATAAGAAGAGAATGGTCAACATAATTGTTAAATTCCCAATCACTCAAGGTATTACTTCTATAAACCTGAGGACAGGCATAGGTGATGATGAAACTGCACATCTGCTAGTTAAACCTTGAACCCCTGATAGTGGAAGATTGAATTGAGAGCAAATAACTGTGTTGGTGATAACTACATGGGAACACCAAGACTATCTTTCTTCTATGTTTATTTTCTCTAAAGAACAGGATTCAATTTTATTGTTTTCACTGGTTATGTTCTTAGGCTTTTACATGTAAATTCTAATGTCATATTTCTGATATTATTCGAATTATGTGATTGATGGAATTTCAGGTAGTGGTCTTATTCATGTCAATCCAGACCTGACTTGGTGAAGTTTGAAGGCAGCACCTGTTGAGTGAGCACATGGTTGAGTGATGCCCTTGATAGAGTAACGTCGAACCTTATCTACCTGCAACCATTCCATTTGTCTCATAGGAGAGGTAATCTTTATTTAAATAAGTACCTGCCAAGACAAAGGAAAACAAGAGCCAACTTATGTTCTACTGCGCCCAGAAACAATAATTCTACAATTGATGATAGCCAGAGTGATTCCCAAAGCTGGAAGTGGAGAATCCTGATTGGAGACAGTTCTTTTTTTCAGATCATCCAGACCAGTAAAAGATTAGCTTTACAGGCCACTGCGAAAACATCGAAACTGTTAATATCTACCATATCATGGGCACATCAAGTCTGTAATATTTAATGTATATGTATATGTCCTTATTTCTATGACAGGAAATTGTAATTTTGAATGCACTTTACAAAATCCATATTTATGTGTATTAAATCATTAAAAAAATAAGGTCATGTCATGTATTGATTGTATTTACTTGTCATAATCAAATTGTTTTTAAATTACCCTAGATAGAATTAATTAGTTGGTAGAGGAGAGGCAAGGAACCACTTAGGTATAAACCACAACCAGGTATAAAAGGGAGTACAACTTTTTCAGTATTTCTTAAAGGTATTCCTTGGTTCTCTAAAACTCTATTTCTGGTCTCAACAATTGAGTCAGTACAACAAAATTAATTAAACGGGCAGGATCACATTGGGAAAAATGATTTTTCATCATTTATCTCTGTGGGGTTGAGCCATCAATCAAACCCATATCCGACAGAAATCAACACAAGGCAGTCAATTTCCAAATCATCTGCAGCTGATTTCGAACCCGGTATGCTGGATTGTGAAACACGTTCCCTAGCCCCAGACACCGGCTGAATTAGTGTAGTGGCTCCGAATTGCTACCACGGCTTTAATTATACATTTAGAAAAGAAGGCATTGTTGAATAGTAAGAACGAGAGTGCAGGGGGAGTCAATTCAGAGACCAGTAAGCAGGACATGTTGATTATATTCCTTGTGATTACAACTAAAAAAAGATAAGGAATAGCAAGAAATGAGCCGTGCTGAGGAGGTACACGTACAGGATGAATACTTCGTGTATTCCACACGAAAATGAAAACAATCTCAGTGTATTTCACAAACACACCTGTGTATCTGTTTTTGTAGACTCGGGGAGGAAAATAAATCGGCGGTTTTCCAGTGATGACTTCAGCGCTGTGATAGTAGAGCGCCGGTGGTTGATACGTTCAACGTGTTTGGTACATTCATGCTGTTAACAGTGCGTTGGTTGATGATGTTGTTGATAGTACACTGGTATACTAGTGCAGTGGTTTGAGTTCAGCCCCGTAGACTTAAAGGAGCATAAAAACTCCCTCTGGACATTGGATTGGAGTCTGTTAAGGATCAAATACCTACACTCTTTGGAGGACATGTTACCAGCTTAGGGATAATACTAGTCCGTATGTGCTGTGCTGAATATCGACATAGTTACATCTTAATATACCTCTCAGCACATGTAGAGTTCCTGTACCAGTCTTACACACCCCACTGGTTTCTGAGCTCGGAGAGTGAAAGGGAAGCTCTGTGGTTTGTCTCCGTGGAGATGGTACTCCGGTACAGGGTCGGAAGAAAAGTATCTACATCATCCTGACCCCGAAAGGTACAAGCCTGGTTCCGTGCTCACACTATTTGAACGCCAACACATCGGGCATCAGGGTGAAAAATACATTTTTCGCAGAATTCACCAACCAACCAAAGAGATGACAATAAGTTATTTGCCAGAAAGCTAATCATTTTCTTAGTAGTTTGCTACAAGTAAAACACTAAACTAGTACGACTCTAGGGTCGAGCCAGCGACATAAAATGGACAGAGTATAATTTTCAGAATTTTCTGAACCTCCTCTGGGAAGGAAAGGCAGCGGGAGCGGAGGTGGTTACCTCATCTCATTATTCCGTGGCCTTTTGTAAAGTATAACACATCTACGACAGTATCTAATATGGAATTACCGCTAACTTAAATGTGACATAATTATGTCAGATAAGATCAGTTTGTATCATAATATTGAAGGTTGCCCGCAACAGATCTGCTATATGTTCTCTTTCACGCTAGGCGGAACAACTAAATACTCCCATTCCAGTCCATCTTGTAAAGCTAACTATCCACATAAACTATTGTCTTCCCCTTGCATATTTGCCAACCACCATTTCCTCTGTACTATTTTTCGGAAGGGTGTTAGGTCTGTCTATTCCCTGGATATAAACTTACTTTATTTAGCTCTGACGGTGATTCATTACTGATGTATGAATCAGAAACATGGAAGGCGTCTAAACCGCACAATTATACACTGCAAACAGTCATAAACTGGTGCCTGCTCAGAATAGAAAGACTAAAACTGTATGGCAGAATCACTGGCTAAGCAGGTTCAAGCGTATCATGAGCTGAAGAAACGGTGCTAGCGCTGGATAGGTCACACACTGAGGAAAAACCACTGGGCAAACGAACCAGAGGAGAAACTAGAAACACACGGAGAAAAGAATAAGAGACTGGCTATGGAGCACATGCAGGAGATAATAAGATATAGAAAATCTGCTCAAATGGGGGAATAAAGAACAGACGAAGACCATGTGCTGAATATATATATATATATTTTTTTTTTTTTTTAGCAAATCCTTTACAGGACTTAGCTGTCAATACCAGCATCTTTCAACTGTATGTTGATCTCTTGGCAAGATTACGCTCAGTAGTTTATATATATATATATGTGTGTGTGTGTGTGTGTGTGTGTGTGTGTGTGTGTGTGTGTGTGTGTGTGTGTGTGATATTATATATATATATATATATATATATATATATATATATATATATATGTTTGATTTTGGTTTGTAGTTTTATTTCTGTTTCTAGTTTGTGAAATCTATACAAAGCTACTTAACCTAGAATTTTCCCGAAGTTTAAATCCCTGTTTTTACAAATCACTTGTGGCTCGAGTAAATTTCCATTCCAGACACGTGTTATAGAAAAGAAAAATAATAATCTGGGAACTATGGTTCTGACACATATTTAAACTGGAAACTACTGAAATGCACCATAATGTAGCTCTGGAATAACAAGCAAGATAGGACTCCAGAAGTGACTCGTATGAGTAAACTTACGCAAATTAAAGATTGTTATGGCTCGGATAAGCCTATAATGGTTGTTTGTTATTTTTAATAAAACCTTTTTGGTTCGACTTTACCATTCTTGTACAGTTCGGAGAAATGGGGACTGACAGTGATATAATTCCACCAGATAGTGACTGGGATTAATTGCAACGTTCTGCAACGGACATGCATATGTCTTTAAAGGCATCATAAAAAAATTACTATGGCTAAGGTTAAAAAAGAAAAGGTAGCCTTTTACAAAATGAAAAACGTAGTGAACAATAAGAGTGGCTAGTTGCAGTGAGAAAAAGTGATTAAATGCTATAAAGAAATTATACTTATGTATGTAGGATATATATCTGGATGGCTTGGCCACGCTCTTAATCGGGGCAAGAACACATACCTTACCCAAGACTGATGATCCTGTGAGATGGCGAACCATGACCACCCAGGCTTATCGGCATGGCACATGATGATGATGAGGTAAGCATGACAGTCATTCGTAGCATTCTGGCCAGCGTTCGACGTAATGTATGCGCGACGAGGGTTCTGTTTGTCTGCCATCATCGAGGTGAATAGGCAATGAGGTTGATATCAGGCGATAATGCAGTCACAGATATACGCTGTTCATGCTCGCCTATTGTTGTCGTCATGGTAATCGGTAGTGATGATCCTGCTGTCTTGTATGTCTCCCACTTTACTGATTCAGTGCCGAAGAATAATATATCGCCAAACGTGACCTCCCGTTTGGACAGAAGGGCGATGTATCGCCATAGCTAGGGTCAGCGTGTTATTTGTTTTATGTCATATTATCTTCTGCAATTTCAATCCCCAATGAACTGAAATATACATTTTAAGACTTGTTGATTTGATTGTGTACCATGTTTGGTCAGAACCTACTTATTGTGTGGCACTGAATCAGTTAATATACTTTAGAATATTTTCTAGATGCCCTAATTTCTTAATTGTTTCCATGCTGAAAAACACGAAGGGCACATCACTCTCATTCAGAAATCTCGAATTTGTCCGTTGAGAAACTTCACAAGCACAATAGATATGGCTGAAAAATATGTGCCTGATGTCCAACACATTTTTTTAGCGATAATGTGCGACGACCAGACAAAGTGAGTTATTTTTTCGTATGACAAAAAATTATTTTCTTGTTAGATTCTCCAAGATGCTGGTAAATCTTATACCTCGTTAGTTGTGGGCTGTTATGAAGGGGTGTAAATGTTATGTTATAGTGTAAGTGGGCTTGCTGGTGTTTTACATAAATATCATACGGTAGTTGTCACTGATTCTTTGGTCTAATTTTACAGTTTACCTTTGTCATCGTATAATTTGCTCTGCTTCATTAGTTGTTCCTGCCAGCTGGTCTCAAGCCTAATTCGGCTAACTTCTTACACTAATCTGTATCGTAACTGTGTGTCCAAAAGGTCAGCACAGCTCCCTTCTAAGGTTTGCGCCCTAGGCGCCTGCTTATTTGGCATAATGATAGTACTATAGTACTAACTGTATAGACGTTACACGTTTGCAGCCGTTTTATAAGTTTAGTGAACTGCCTACTCTTCTTAACTCTTACAGTCTTTGTCAGTTGTTGCTTTAAATACGTGGTTTGCTTAGAAAGCAACGCCTTATTTGTATTTCCTGATTCACGAAGGAAGATATGAGAGGGAAAATGTAAACGTAGCAATACCGATGTTTATTGTCTAACTAAGCAATAAGTACATGGCCTTGCAAACAGCTGGCAGCCACTGTAGTAGTCCGTGCATATAAAGCATAACATATACGGGGGGTTGGGGTGGGGTGGGGGGGGGGGTCTGTAAGTGTTGTCAAAGTCTTGGAGGCGGGGAAAGAAAGTATGGTGAACATTCACAATTGTTTGCTGTTTATGGAAACAGTCGACAGAAGCAATGTTGCATGCTGGGCTAAAAGAGTGAACGCTTCAGGAATTGGAGGTATGGGAGTGCATGATTGGTCGCAGTATGGGGAATTCTTTCACAGCCACTATCCCAAACTTGTCGTAGTGCGGCAATGCTATTATTAATTTAAATCACCACATAGACGATCGACAATTAGCCTTCCAACTTTCAGTAAACAGTTGGAATGTAATGCTAGAACTGACACTTTCATATATTAAAAGATCTATGCGGTGAGGACGTGGCAACGTGAGCAGGAAACGAGCAGGTGCGATGAAGGCACGTGTACTCATGTTTCACACCGGCACAAAGCAGTATACATTGACGGGGATTATATACACAAATGTCACGCGTAAAAGAAACTTCCAGTTATCTTCTTCTCGTGTTCTTCTACCTTTGATCTCCCAGTGTAGCGTAGGCCCACAACCAACTCTCGCCAAGCCCTTTGTAGCCTTATTCATGAATGCTTTATTTCTGCAGCTGATGTTTTCTACGTATGAAGCCGTAGCCACTTGTCACTCCCAACCCCCCTTTCCAGTTGCCTCTTACGACATGTATGATAGATTATAGAGTTATTTTCCTTTGCTTTCCTTATGAGCCCAGGCAACACTTAAGCAGATAACCAATTATACCGTGTCTTAGATCCCGGTGATACATTTTATATAAATAGTTTACGAAAAAAAAATGTGGAGCGTTACTTTCTGGGTAGTCTTTATATTACTGCACTAAATGTGTCTACCATTACGATGTTATAATATACATTAGAGTTTGACGGTAATTAAAATCATAACACAACGAATATGAGTTAAAGTAACAATTGGGATATAGTTGGTTAAAGTGACAACTGGATTACACGACGGTAGGTAAGAAATGCCGTCTCCGTGACTAAGGATTTACGGACGCGGTTCGTAATCCCGTATACCCGTGTTCGAAACACAGCTGCGCGCGATTTGGCAGCAGACCACGTTGTGTTGTTTTTGCGTTGGTATCGATGCCGGTCGTTCAGAAAGCAATGACAGAAGTGCTGGTGTTGACTGCGGTGTCCTATAAAGGATATGCAAAAAAAAAAAAAAGGTAAGAAATACATTATAAATGAAGTAAGCAACAAACGTTTCATACAAAGTAAGATTTACAACCATGTACTATTCACTGTCAAAGTGCAGTTTATTCATGTCCTCCTAATCATAGATCTGTTTGTAATTCACACCCGGCAGCAATGATTTGTTTGTCATTTTTGCATTTCCTTGTGTTTTTATTTTTGCTTCACTACACTAGTGGGGGTTGCAAGTGCTGATAGCACCAGATGCCACCTATCCAAGGGGTGATACCAAATGACTCTCTGAGACAGTTTAGAACTCTTGTTTTCACATACCGCTTTTTTTCTTTAAGGTCACATGCTTTTCCACCTTTTGAAGTATAATTGCCATGTGTAATGTCAGTTGATATTTCATATAATGGACCTAGTTATGTGTTTATTGAAGTCTTGTCGAGCCATTACGATATTCATGTTTACCACTCCACCGTCTTCAAAGTAATGTGAGGTATGCGCATATTATTTCGTATAAACTTAATTACATGGCATTTAAGCTCCGTCACAGTCAACCCCAGCATGTTTTGACTGTTTATGATTTTCAAGGTAATTTTACGTTTAGTTTGCCCTTGCTTTCAATTAGACTAATTTTCATGTCCTTTGCAGGACGTAGCAATTAACCCCAGGATTATTTTCTAGGCGATTTTACGTTCCGTAGTTTGCCATTGCTCTCTGAGCGAGAAATCAACGTTTAAGTCTAAATGACATGTGTGTGGAACTAACCTACTACCTCGCCGTCAGCGCACAAGAAGTTTATTCGCAAGCTAGTCGCTGACCCCTAATATCCCCGACTAGTGTCGACGTTGTTTGTACGAAAGTGAATCCCTGTATAGGAATGTTTGTGTGTTCTTGTGATGTATTGTGTAATCCTGATTTACAATTCTTTAAGAGCTCTCTGTTTTGAACATGTATTTTCCCGTCTTAGGTTCATTGCAATGGCTCGTATATTTCGTTATTGGTTTCCTTTGCTGTCCATATCATCATTGTTATTGTCATGGTCATCGTCGTCATCATCATCATCATCATCATCATCATCATCATCATCATCATCATCATCATCATCATCATCATCATCATCAGCAGCATCATGTATTTTGCCAAATTGTGTAGGCGTTCATGTCTTTCCACAGATCTTGGTCCTTGTTGGTCAGGATAAACTACTGGTGATGTCTCTCCACATCACAGTCATAGACTTCCTCCTCCCCCTCCCCCCCCCCCCATTTTCCCTCCGTGCCTACCGCAGATCTGTCCGGTTATCACGATTTTGTGCAATGATTTCCTTTTCATTACATGATCCAACAAACACTGCTGTTCATGTCAGAAAGTTATTTGTGGAAAAAAAAAAAACTACCCTCGCAACCATCTGTAACAACAAACAACATATGTGTTAGTCCACACCTTACAGGCATCAACAGACCTACAAGTGAGATGTGAGATGCTTGCTGACCTTACTTAGCCTTCCATTCTAGTTAATGCTGTATGCGTATATATATATATATATATATATATATATATATATATATATATATATATATATATATATATATATATATATATATATGTGTGTGTGTCTCTCTCTCTCTCTCTCTCTCATCTCTCTCTCTCTCTCTCTCTCTCTCTCTCTCTCTCTCTCTCTCTCTCCGTCCCCGTTGCAAGGTATTTTTAGTTGTTCATTTCATCTTGTGTTACCCCATTTACCTCAGTGAAGTGGGGGGGGGGGGGGGGGATATAATGATGATTCTATGCGCCCTTTCTAATGTCTAATGCTCTTTGTAAGTTGGTAATCATTTCTGTAAAATTGTTCGTAATGTCATCACTTTATCTTTTATGGTTCCGTCGGCCTGCTACTGAGTGAGTGCGTGGCGCGACACTGTGAGCTGTGAGATTCGCGTGGAATACTTTTACATCTGTCCGTGAATTGCATATTCGGAACAATGGTCGGCTGTCGCTGAATTGACTGGTTTGCCTTTTTGGTTGACGAGTGCATTTTTCAGGAGACTCCTGGGGGTCGTCGCTGGAGCTACGGAGTTTTGCTTTGTGGGGCACTTTCGGTGGGTCGCCATGCGGAAAGAGACTGAGCATTGTGGGATAAAATCCGGGCCAATGAAGTCTTTCTTGTGACTGCCGATTCCATCGACGATGAACTGTATTTTCCGTGGAGGACTTTTGTGTTGGCATTCAGGCGGTGGCATTATGCACAATGCACCTGTGCGGGCTGTTGGCTTGCCGAGACTCCAGTTTGTTCCACTTTTCACATTGGGTAGTGAGGAGCATTTTGTGTGATATTCACTGGCACAGGAATGGAGCATAATGGGGACAACCCCTTGCCGTGAAGTTGGAACCGCGACTAACTAACTAACTTCATCTGTTTACGCGGTCTACCCTCTGCTTTGTATCCATCATATCTAACTATTCACGATATGACATTATAGCCAACATCGTCTTTCCGTACATGATGGAACAATCTTGGAACCTTCTTAATCACACTGCGCATGACACCAGACCTGGTGTCTTCTCTGCCCAGGTATTCGGAGTTATTAAAGCTAGTTGCGTTTCCTTTGCAGGACGTCACAATCAGCGTGTCATTTGCAGAACGTCACTATCAGCACCATCATGTTTGGTATGTTTGTGATTTACTAGGCAAGCCACGTTCAGTAGTTTGCCATTGATTCTGAACGATCGATACTCATATCTTTGTTAGGAATCAACGCGGTTTGCGCTATTGCGAATTACATTCGCTACCTTTTCGTCGCAGACGCCGGCTTCAGAGTCGTTCGATTACTAAATGCATACTTACTGATTCACACTCTGTAAAATGAAAGGGGAAACAAGTTGATATCAGAAGACGACAAAATAACAGGTAATTTGAATTCTTAAGACATTCTTTGCGATATCGTTCCCTTTAAATGACACCGCCGTATTTCTGAAGAAATAAATGTTCATTGGCGATGTCTTGGTGAAGAAATCAGTCAGTTTAAGCTGTTCACGCTGTCACGATTTGAACAACAGGCGGCTGGTAATGACTTGGTTTCCATCTCTGTAGGCAAACAGCATTAATGCTTTTTGTAAGCTGGTGTTCGTTTCTATAAAATTGGTCTTGATAACATCAGAACAGTGGTTCTCAACCGTTTTTTTGGCCCATGCACCCCTTCACCATATTTTTAGAACGTCATCCCCCCCCCCCTTTTCTATTTCCTCCCTATAAATCCCCCCTACAAAGTAAAAATGGAAGCTAAATTTAATCACACATACTAGAACACGTTTAGTCGTCTACATAAAACGTGATTTGCGTGGTCTGCTAACGTTATAAAATAAATTTCAGAAGGGCGAGAAGTGCAGAACCGTAAAGTATGGCGGGAAAAACAATATCAAATAATCGGTTCTTGTATTAACGCGATCTTGAAATAGTCTTAATTCTCTCCCCCCCCCCCCCCCCCATAAACCCTAACACACCCCCTCCCCCACCCCTGGTGGAATTCCCCACTAGTTGAGAACCACTGCTGTATAATTTACGCGGTCTAACTCTTGCTCTGTGCCCATTATATCTAATTGTTCACGATATGACATGATAGGCCAGGATCGT
>JACEFZ010021928.1:0-95000 GCA_014155875.1 Cepaea nemoralis | reverse complement strand
TCAGCAAACCGGAAGTTAAAGAACGAGCGCACTAATCCATTCGGCCACGCTGACCTCCACTGGACATCTGATGGTTGTAGTTAAAAGCCGCATCATCATTTTTGTAGAACTTAACATTTCGGTCATTAATCATCATCACCATCACCATCATCACCGTCGGCACCACCATCACCATCATCATCACCATCATCATCATCATCACCACTACCATTTCATCATCACGAAGTGCCCTGCCAATTGGCTGAGGTGTTTATGCATCTCCACACATCTCGGTCCTTGGTATGCTGGATGAACTGTGTTGATGGTATTCCTCCACGCCATGTCTCAATCCATGCAGCTCACTTCTTTCGGTCTTCTTCTGCCGCCGATGTTTCCAGTAGCCATGATGTTTCCCAATGGTTCTCCTCTCATTATACGATCAACAGTGCAAGCATTTTAGGGATGAACATGGAGCACTGAACACACCCACGAAAATACAATGTACTTGTGTACAAAGCAAATGAGCTATTGAGACATCATCGTCGTCATCATCATCATCATCATCATCATCATCATCATCATCATCATCATCATCATCATCATCATCATCATCATCATCATCATCGTTATCATCATCATCATCATCATCGTTATCATCATCATCATGTACTTCCAATTCCACTGTGAAGATTGACAGGTGTTGTCTTCAAGCATTTTCTGCCCCTAGCCTTCGTTGTATATTGTGCTGGGCTGTATCTTGACTACACCTTGATGCCGTCTGTCCATTGATATAATAAATATTCTTGGTTTTATGGCCCATGCGACTGATCTCCTAATGCCTGGCCCGGAGTGCAATACTGCCGTTCTTTTAACAGATAAATATATGTGGGCCTGTCAGTTAGTCCATCAGCTACTTTACCTGTTATTTGTTCCGAGTTCGTGCACTGCGGTAATAGGATTCTCGTTGTGCGATATTTAATTAAGATGAAATTTGAGCACTCGTGGAAATATCTGTGTGCAATAGAAGAGATCCTTTACTCAAACCAACAACTGCGAGGAACCTGTGTCTGTCTGTCTGTCTATCTGTCTGTGAGTCATTCTCTCTCTCTCTCTATCTCTCTATCTCTCTCTCTCTCTCTCTCTCTCTCTCTCTCTCTCTCTCTCTCTCTCTCTCTCTCTCTCTCTCTCTCTCTCTCTGTATGACTCTTTGCATTTGTATGTGCTAAACATATATGCAACATTTTAGGCGCTGAAAAAACAAAAAACGTGTAATCGTCTGCACGATCTGACAACCTTGACTTTTCAGAAAATGCATGTTTTTGTTGCTAGCAAGGATCGTCTCGTCTCTAGCTCTTGAAGCCATTGCCAGGTAGCGTCTTAACCTGGCATCTTGGACCGATTTAGATGTGTTCTGTGGCATGTCTGCCGTCAGCCCGCTGATTTGTAGTCAGTCATAAGTGCTCTTCTCTCGGGTTTTTAGTTCTCCGCTACAGCTTTTATTTCAGATGCTAATTATAATACCGGAGGACCCCCCTGATTGGAAGCGAACAGAAATTAAAACAGTCTAGACAACAGAGAAATGGCAATGCACATAGCTGTGTTTGCTTTTGTTGTCCAGCAAATAAGTAAGGAACTCTTTTATACGACTTAGGATGTGTTGAACATATAGTTCTAGACCCATATGCGTATAGTCTAGTGGTCACTATCTGGCTGGAGACACAGCTTTTCACCAGACATGATTTCTCGGTGACTCAGTGAGTATACTCACTAATATCGAGATGGACTCGGTTCGAAGACAGTAGGTGGAGTGGCTGAGGAGGTTAAGCCTGACCAAAGGTAAGTAAATGTTTGTGCCAGGCAACGCTGGTCGTAAGAGAAAATGAACAAACTGATAGGCTTGCCAGTAGGGCTACTATGGGAATCGGACGATCAGTGGACCGGCCTGATATAGTGAGCACTGTCAGAGAGCAGGCGATTAAACGAATCGAGAGACGATTGAATCTGCAACCTTGACCAGACTACCAGAACTGTACGTCAGAAGAGATGAAGCCAGACAAGATCGCTATGCATTGGCCAGTCAGCCATCACATATCTGGTGTCGTCGACCGCTGCATGCTGAAGGAGATACTGAGTAGGAGATCCGACCGAGCACTTGTTGATTAAATGGTTTGATGTGCAATCCGAACGAACGAACGAACTTTATTTTCAAAGGGTAACAAATTGGGCACGCAGGCTCGTCTTACATTCGGCCCTTTCAATCACTCATCTTTCGTTCGTCAGTGCATAGTGCATTCACATAGGAAAAAAAAACATTGTCATGTTTGTTGGTAGAGAGGTTAATCTAGCTACTATTGGCAGTGACATTTGGTCACATTGGTCACATTGGCAGTGAGGTTAATCTAGCTACTAACTAACTAACTAACTAACTAACTAACTAACTAACTAACTAACTAACTAACTAACTAAACTAACTAACTAACTAACTAAACTAACTAACTAACTAACTAACTAACTAAACTAACTAACTAACTAACTAACTAACTAACTAACTAACTAACTAACTAACTAACTAACTAACTAACTAACTAACTAAACTAACACTGCCCATGGATGCCGCGATATTTCAGCGGCTAGTACGCTTGCCTGCCGTCCAGTTGGTTGTGTATTCGAATCTCCATCGAGATGAGCAATTTTTTAAATTGGACCTGGGTGCACTTGTCGACAGTACCAAGAATGGGTATAACAAATATGGTAAGTAATGGACCCCGTGAAATAGACCACATCACCCATCGACTGCCGATTGATCTATACAAATATGGGGCTAGCACACAGTACACAACAGGCATGGAGAAATGGTGCTTTGTTTTACTTTACACATTGTCCGTACTACTGTACACCAATTAACTCTTTCAATCCCAAACAACTCATGATGTGTGATTTAGCCTTCCCTGTAAATCCGAAGCATCGCGTAATGTGTTCTCTTATAATGTTTTCCACATGTGGCTAGAGGTTAATAATTATCCATCGAAAAACGAGAATATAAATACGACATAAGCCACAGATATGTGATGTTTTCGTAGACTGTAGATAATTACTCGGAACTGTTCGTGTGATCTATATCTAAGGCCTGTTAATCAGGTGCCGATTCCACAATGAAGATTGACTGCAATGGATCTCCAACACTCTGTCTTTCGTCTGTGGTTGTACACTGTAAGATTACTCAAATATAGCGAGACCTTAGCCATTAGGTGGTCCCAGCTAGTGGTTTGTAAGCAGAAGGATTTCTTTTTAAACTTGAGATCACCGTTGGGATAAAAATGCTCCACGTTCGAACAATATCTGTCATGATGTCTTTCAGACAAATTACGAGAGTAAGTTAATAAGTAAGTCACAAATAGCTGTAGAAAAATAACTAAATATGATAATAACTTGAAACCAGTTTATTTTTATACATACATTGTCCCTTTATTTCTCAACATAATTTCCACCAACATTGATGCACTTATCCCATCGTTTTATCAGTCCTCTCAAACCGGCTGCATAGAACTGCGTGCTCTGTTTTCTAAACCACGCTTTCACTTCACATTCAACTTCGGCGTCATTCGCGAAATTTCTCCCGCCAAGGTGGGTTGTCAGTGTTTATGCTGACAAATGTTTGTCCCGTAAAGCGGTGCATAGCTGGGTAGAAAAGGTTACAAGGGCGAGTCAGTAAGTCACACAGTTCTGTGGAATGGCCGGTAAGTGAAAACAAAGCACGCAGGTCTATGCAGCCAGTTTTGGAGGACTGGTAAAACGATGGGATAAGTGCATCAATGTTGGTGGACATTATGTTGAGAAATAAAGAGACAATGTATGTATAAAAATAAACTGGTTTCAAGTTGTTATCATAATTAGTTATTTTTCTACAGCCATTTGTGAGTTACTTATTAACTTACCCTCGTATTTTCCTATTTATTCGCTTCGTATGGTACATAACGCTACAGTATGCACCTGACGTGATGCAGCGAAATATGCCAGGCAATAAATCGTGCATCGTATTGTTTGAGGTTTCAATGTTTAAATTCGCTAAGGGAATACATTTATTTGAAGATTGCTTTTTGTTCATGGCATGATATTATGTTCACACTAGTTCGCTACATACCTCTTTCTCATGTAATATCTAATTACATTGGCCGCCTGTTACATATAATGGTTATCTCAAACAGCTCGTTTCATCTGTGCTGTATTCTATTTACACTTGCAAATAGGGTTATACGTTTTGGATAATGTGTAAATTGAATGAAATAAAGAGTGTACAGATGTTTGTAGAATTGAACTGCACTCTCTCTCTCTCTCTCTCTCTCTCTCTCTCTCTCTCTCTCTCTCTCTCTCTCTCTCTCTCTCTCTCTCTCTCTCTTCTCCTTCTCTCTCGCGCACCTCTCACCCTCTCTTTCTTTTGTGCCTCTCCCCCTCCTCCACCCCCACACACACACTCCATATACATATACTGTAAGCGTGTATGTTAGTGATAGGCGCGCGCGCGCGCGCACACACACACACACACACACACGTGTTTATGAAATGACAATGTATACACATATAATACGAGAGAGTGATACTTTTGTTTCGCATAATCTCCACCACCTCCTTCTTCCCCACCCCTCCCTTTGATGTTCCTGCTTCATTTTAACATTTTAATAGAGGTTAGTTGGACTTCAGTGTTGACTTCTCGTTCAGAAAGAAATGGCAAACTACTGGACACAAAATTGCCTAGTAAATATCGAACAGCAAGTAAATTTTAGGGTTGACTGCAACGTCCTGTAAAAGGGCGTGCACTGTATTGTTACTTGGCGTGATCGACACCATTCGAAGAACAAGAGCGAATCTATATAGTGCATAATTTAGACATTCTTTTTGGTCTCACAAACCAGCATTATCATCATCAAGTACCATCTTCGCATTGAAGATCACCTGTAATGAGACGCCAACACCCTCTGTCCAGCGTCTTCATGGTGCATGGTGCATTCTTCTAGTCAATCTCTTGGCGTTGTTCACCAATCTGTAAACACTGTTCTCCTCATGCACATCTCTCCTCCATTTTTCTCTCCAGCACATCCTGTAATAAGGAACTATGTCTATTTACGTGGGCAAAGTCCCTTATTTGCCATACTTTGATCTCATTTAGTTTTGTGTTCTTGAACCCCAGTTTGTGTAACACTTCTTTGTGATCTTCTTTTGCCATGATCTTGTTCCTATTCATCTTCATTACCACATTTCGAAAGTTTCCCTGTCCCACCACACAATTGTTTATTTATTGTATTTGGGTCAGTCACCATACAGTAGTGTAGAGTAAGTAAATGTAACACCTGATCACCATTAGTTATAATTCATTACTTGGCTATTTAGATGTGAGACGTTGTCGGACATTCTGTTGAATGTTACGTCAATCATATCTATTCTCTTTCTTCTTTCCACCTTACACCTGTTAATCTAGTAATTAATTGCCTTAGGTAAGGAAAAACCATTGACTTATTCAAGTATAATTCCATTCTCTGTAATTTTCAACATGTTTAGGTACCTAACTATGTTTGTTTATATTCACAGTTTTTGTTTTCTTTATATGTATGCAAAGCCGTTGTCATTCCTTAGGTTTGTTTTATACTTGTTTACCCCTTCCTTCAATATCGTATTCGAGACAAAACCGGTTCGTCTGCGTATCATATACTGTTTATTGATTTTTCTCCGATGTTAAGTCCAGGTCTTTCCTCTATTTGCTGGAAGATTGTCTCATGTATAGACACTGACCGCTTGCCTGCCGGCTCTATAATCATGGGTTCGAAACCACTCTCGTCGCAGGGAGTGTTGGTTCTACAGGATCCTTTCCATACCTTGGCGCATATTTAAGTGTGTGGTGCTAGCCCCATATTGTCCTGCAGACCAACCGACACTCGATGAGTGATGTGGTCAGTATCCAGTCGACCTCATTTACTTCCCAGACCATCTCTAGGTACCAATTTTAGTATGGGTCAACTTAGGAGCCCAGATTAATAACAATAATAATAGTGTTTTTTAAATGCCTGCATCGGTGGGAATTCGAATACACAACAAACGTGCTGGCAGACAGGCGTGATTGCCATTGCACTACTGCAGCCCCATGAGCAACCACGGTTACAGTTAAGTTATGAAAATAAAAATACGCAGACTCACAGTACGGGTCGGGTGTAAACGCAGACTCACAGTACGGATCGGGTGTAAACGCAGACTCACAGTACGGGTCGGGTGTAAACACCATTGCACTACTGCAACCCCATGAGCAACCAGGGTTGCAATTAAATTACGAAAATAAAAATAAAATGAAACAAAACAAATGCACATCTTCTATAAGAAAGAAATACCACAGTGCAACATTCAAGTAAATAGGGAAATTCTTAAATAGGTGAATCGGCACAATTATCTTTTAACAGTCATAATAGCTGTGGGATGACAATGGGAGCAGATTCTTGGCAGCTTTTCCTGATGGCATGGAAAGATACGGATTGATGCATTAAGTTGGAGATTCCGTGATGTGGAGAGACGTGATCGTTACTCAGGCAGCAAGGCATTTGGTGATGATGCTGATGCGATTGATGTGTCATCAGTAGGAGCTGTGTGATAATCATTAGGAGCTATGTGATAATCATTACCAGCAATGTTTAACTTAGAATTTAATGCGATGTTACCATGCCAACACATTGTGACATAGTGGTTATCGCAGTTACCTGCTAATACAGTGGTCCATGTTGAAACCCGAGCAGAGACAGGATTATATTTTCCGACAAGTACGGCTTCGGTGCCGGTCTCCCTGGTTAGCGACTTTCTCCGTAACCTCGTATACTCTCGTGAGTAACGTGACGACGGCGAGAAATCGGTAGCGGTTCTAACCGCGTCGGTAACTTAGGGGTATATGAGACGGTCGCTCAGAAAGCAGTGGCAAACTACTGAGCGTAATCTTGCCAAGAAATCAACAATCAGCTGAAAGATGCTGATGTTGACAGCGATGTTCTGTAAAGGATATGCAAATATATATATATATATATATATATATATATATATATATATATATATATATATATATATATATATATATATATGTATATATATGAATTTTATTGGAAGGAATAGCAAAGAAGAAGGGAACTAGTCATCCCATTCATTATGGTGTCTTAATTCTTCACACCCAAACAGCAGTGTCTGTAATCGGTCTATCCTTACCATTTGTTTTCTCGCATATCCTATTTACAGAACATCGCTATCAACACCAGAAGATTACGCTCAGTAGTTTGCAACTGCTTTCTGAGCGACCGGCGTACATACCCCCATACATAAGCAATGCGACGCGATCCGCTACCTAATCTCGCGCAGCTGCGTTACCTTACGTGGATATACGGGGTTACTGAGAAAGACGTTAACCTCTTAGCCAGGGAGACTGGCATCTTTACCATTGCCACACTAAAAAGAGACAATGGGTAATATTTTGAAATAAGTCAACGAACAATGACAATATCGGAAGTCAGTGTGGCCGAATGGATAAGGGCGCTTGCTCTTAAACTTCCGGTGTGCTCATACTGATGTAGCAGGTTCAACCCCGACACTGGTCAGTGGGACTAAAATGTCCTTATCTTGGGGACGTAAATTACAAATACCCCAGAAGTCGGAGTAGGTTCGCCTGATGCTAATAGGAAAAGCTAATCTACAGGCAAACATCAGTCCAGTGGACTAACCAGTAGTGGCAACTACTAGAAGTAGTAGCACGCGGATGGACTATGCTTGAGTTCAAAGCGAGCGAACAAGAAACACACCGTGGGCAATACATCAGACATTGTTGAACAAGAAACACACCGTGGGCAATACATCAGACATTGTTGAACAAGAAACACACCGTGGGCAATACATCAGACATTGTTGAACAAGAAACACACCGTGGGCAATACATCAGACATTGTTGAACAAGAAACACACAGTGGGCAATACATCAGACATTGTTGAACAAGAAACACACAGTGGGCAATACATCAGACATTGTTGAACAAGAAACACACAGTGGGCAATACATCAGACATTGTTGAACAAGAAACACACCGTGGGCAATACATCAGACATTGTTGAACAAGAAACACACCGTGGGCAATACATCAGACATTGTTGAACAAGAAACACACAGTGGGCAATACATCAGACATTGTTGAACAAGAAACACACCGTGGGCAATACATCAGACATTGTTGAACAAGAAACACACAGTGGGCAATACATCAGACATTGTTGAACAAGAAACACACAGTGGGCAATACATCAGACATTTTTTAACAAGAAACACACAGTGGGCAATACATCAGACATTGTTGAACAAGAAACACACAGTGGGCAATACATCAGACATTGTTGAACAAGAAACACACCGTGGGCAATACATCAGACATTGTTGAACAAGAAACACACAGTGGGCAATACATCAGACATTGTTGAACAAGAAACACACCGTGGGCAATACATCAGACATTGTTGAACAAGAAACACACCGTGGGCAATACATCAGACATTGTTGAACAAGAAACACACCGTGGGCAATACATCAGACATTGTTGAACAAGAATCACACCGTGGGCAATACATCAGACATTGTTGAACAAGAAACACACAGTGGCAATACATCAGACATTGTTGAACAAGAAACACACAGTGGGCAATACATCAGACATTGTTGAACAAGAAACACTCCGTGGGCAATACATCAGACATTGTTGAACAAGAAACACACAGTGGGCAATACATCAGACATTGTTGAACAAGAAACACACCGTGGGCAATACATCAGACATTGTTGAACAAGAAACACACAGTGGGCAATACATCAGACATTGTTGAACAAGAAACACACCGTGGGCAATACATCAGACATTGTTGAACAAGAAACACACAGTGGGCAATACATCAGACATTGTTGAACAAGAAACACACAGTGGGCAATACATCAGACATTGTTGAACAAGAAACACACCGTGGGCAATACATCAGACATTGTTGAACAAGAAACACACAGTGGGCAATACATCAGACATTGTTGAACAAGAAACACACCGTGGGCAATACATCAGACATTGTTGAACAAGAAACACACAGTGGGCAATACATCAGACATTGTTGAACAAGAAACACACCGTGGGCAATACATCAGACATTGTTGAACAAGAAACACACAGTGGGCAATACATCAGACATTGTTGAACAAGAAACACACAGTGGGCAATACATCAGACATTGTTGAACAAGAAACACACAGTGGGCAATACATCAGACATTGTTGAACAAGAAACACACCGTGGGCAATACATCAGACATTGTTGAACAAGAAACACACCGTGGGCAATACATCAGACATTGTTGAACAAGAAACACACCGTGGGCAATACATCAGACATTGTTGAACAAGAAACACACAGTGGGCAATACATCAGACATTGTTGAACAAGAAACACACCGTGGGCAATACATCAGACATATTTGAACAAGAAACACACCGTGGGCAATACATCAGACATTGTTGAACAAGAAACACACCGTGGGCAATACATCAGACATTGTTGAACAAGAAACACACCGTGGGCAATACATCAGACATTGTTGAACAAGAAACACACAGTGGGCAATACATCAGACATTGTTGAACAAGAAACACACCGTGGGCAATACATCAGACATTGTTGAACAAGAAACACACCGTGGGCAATACATCAGACATTGTTGAACAAGAAACACACCGTGGGCAATACATCAGACATTGTTGAACAAGAAACACACCGTGGGCAATACATCAGACATTGTTGAACAAGAAACACACCGTGGCAATACATCAGGACATTGTTGAACAAGAAACACACCGTGGGCAATACATCAGACATTGTTGAACAAGAAACACACCGTGGGCAATACATCAGACATTGTTGAACAGAAACACACCGTGGGCAATACATCAGGACATTTGTGAACAAGAAACACACCGTGGGCAATAACATCAGGACATTGTTGAACAAGGAAACACACCGTGGGCAATACATCAGACATTGTTGAACAAGAACACACCGTGGGCAATACATCAGACATTGTTGAACAAGACACACCGTGGGCAATACATTAGACATTGTGAACAAGACCCACACGTGGGCAATACAATCCAGACATTGTTGAACAAGTAAACAACACCGTGGGCAATACATCAGACATTGTTGAATCAAGAAACCCATCCGTTGGGCATAGCATCAGGACATTGTTGAACAAGAAACACACCGTGTGCAATACATCAGAACATTGTGGAACAAGAAACCACACGTGGGCAATACATCAGACATTTGTTGAACAAGAAACACACCGTGTGCAATACATCAGACATTGTTTTGGCGCCGTTCCGAGTTGACATGAGGTCACGGACATCAACGTGTCTGATAAGGGGAGTAATGGAAAGTAAATCCAAAGACAAGTAATTGAGGAGGTCAACTGAGAACACAAAAGCTGTCCTGGCGTGCAGAGATCTTTCACTTAAGGCATGCAGCACTGAAGCGAGTAGCAAACAGACACCATTGGCGAAGCAGGATTACTAAGCTACAAAATCACCCAAGAAATGAACAGCTGGAAACGTTGGTGGATTTGCAGTCGACGTCGACTAGTGTAGTGTTTACTGGATTTTTTTTATTATTTTAAATTCGCATATCCTTTACAGGACATCGCTGTCAACAGCAGCATCTTTCAGCTGTCTGTTGATTTCTTGGCAAGATTACGCTCAGTAGTTTGCCATTGCTTTCTGAGCGGCCGGCTCAGTTATCCCGCAAGTCACCAGCGCGGGTAGAACCGCTCCCAGTTCTCGCCCGCTACGAGACTCTGCGTGATAAACGGGATTACGGAGAAAGTGTTGTATACCCTCGGCCAGAGAGACCGGCGTTTACTGGGTAGATTCAGAATTGTCCGCAACTTGCTTTGAACTTAAGACAACTGGACACCTCATCTTATTATTCTGCGACCTTGTGTACTTTAGGGCCTAAATTTACAACCCAATGACCGTGAATGCTATAAAGTTACATGTACCGTTTACCTTATGTGAGCGGTATACGCGCAATTCTCATATAATTATGAGCACATTGTGTTAGTAAAACTATGATTGCGGTATTTGTACAGTTTCTCCCGCCGGGAGGGTTTACCGCGCTATGTTGACTTCTCACTCAGAAACCAATGGGAAAATACTGAACCTACAATTGGCTAGAAAATAAACCGGGTTTTGGGGTTTATCACAACGCCCTGCAAGGGACCTGCACATTTTTGTTTGTTTTTAAACGAGGAGCGTCAAAAGTCAAAATACTAAAAGCTTGCATACTTTCTGTGGCAACATATGGATGCAACACGTGATTATTTAACAAGGCAGCTGGAAAGCACTGATCCGTTTTTGAATATGGGTTGTTCAGAGGAGTATTGGGAGACTCATTGGGCGGAAAGGAGAACAAACAGATATATCCTACTGCAGCTCAGCGTTGAAGTGTATTGGTTCTTTCAACTGGTTGAAATGAGGAAAATTAAATAATTTTGACAAATAAAAAGATTCGAAATTCTAGAATAGTAATTATAGTACCGGAGAGACAGTAAAGAATAATAACATAACGTAGATGAAACCAGTATGTTATAGATAGATTACCCATGGCAGCCACGGAGTCAGGACATCTGGCTTATGATATAATTAACTATGGAAAGACTTATGGAGAAGTTATGTAAAGGACAGGCCGTTAGATGAATGCCCAGGTAGTGGCCACGCACGATACAGGCTGGGGTTGTTATTTTACCTCACAGGCAAAACTACTTGCCTTACCAAGGCGTAGATCCTATCTCACTAAAACAATCTTTATTACACGCTACATGCACTAACAAACAACACGCGTCTTTGAAAACAAACACAACTGAAGACGTATCAGTTGTCCCCACTCGAGGGATTACTTTCTGACATTGCTGCTGAAATGGCTTAAGAAGCACAGAATTGAACAGCCCCTGTAAATTCTATCCGGAGTAGTTCATAATTTTTACGCTGTGACATAACAGAGAAGGGGGATTAGAAAGTAAAGTGAGATGACAAATGGCCGACGTGGAAGAAATGAAAACAGTAATCAGGGGAGGAGTAAACTCGGCATGGGGGGGGGGGGGGGGGGGGAAGTAATGTTGACTGCTTGGCCATTTAATACCTTTATAAAGAATAACTTGATGTTAAGACGAGAATATTCTGTCATATGTTGTGTGTGTATGTTTGTGGTGAGGGGGTGTTTTGCGGACTGTGTGTGTGGGGGTGGGGGGTGGAGTGGAAGTGGGGGGGGGGGGGGGTTAAGGTACCGTATCAGATTGGTCCGTAGTACTTACTCCAAGACTTCCCGTAATACGACACATTATGGCATCAATTGACTTAGAGAAAGAACAGTGGGGGAAAAACTGTGTGGTCCAGTGAGTGCTGTAAAAAGACCGACATTTTTGCAAGAGACAACATTGCGGATATAGACAATCTATATCAAGCGAACGAAAGAAAAGGGGGAAGAATGGTCCGTAACATTATACAGGTCTGACATAAGAACACTCACCAAGAAACGAAAAATTACAACAGAAATTCTGAGAAGAATACTCAATGTATCAAGAAGAGAGAAAATCAAAATGAAGAAATCAGGTCTAAAGTTGGTGTTATAGCAGCGATAGATTGTATCAGAAGACAGCAAGTTAAATGATTTGGTCATGTAATTGTATTACCAGCTAACAGTGTACCACAAAAAGCAAATGTGTACAGATCAAATGGATGCAGAAGAAGAGGCTGGCCACGTAAACGACGGACAGAGGAAATAGCAAAGTCCATGGGAATCTCGAAACACGTAGCCCATAAACGGGCACTGTCCCGCTGTTTTACCTTCATCCCGACACTGCAAGGTACCACAGGAACAAGTTGAGATGAGATGAGACCAAGAAAGATGAGAACTTGAAAGCTTCTGAGATGCGGTGTTATCACAGGATGGAAAGAGTGGGCTGATCAAGAAAGAGATCAGTTTGAAACATTTGTTTATAGAGTTATAGCTATACATAGCCATGTATATGTACAAAGTAGGTTTCGCCACAGTATGAAACATGGGAGGTTTACTATTGTAAAGAGTGGAGGACAAAATACAGGGGGACAGAAATATAGAACCCCAAAGACTACTCCGTCATGTCAAAAATTAGGGATGAGTCTTATGCATTGCTGAAGAGCTCCAGAGACATGGAGTGACATGATCAGACGAATTTACCAAAAGTCATCGGACTAACCTCATGATGATATTGGTAAACAGGAAAGTAAAGTACTATTTTCACACGCTTTGAGTCTGTTGGACCTAGAATGATAGCCCTATATATTTTAGGCCAATGGACACTCGACGGATGTTGTTGTCAGAATTACGCTGGCTACCGTTACTCTCCAAGACATTTCTTGGTACCCATTTTAGGCTCTGTCGATCTGTATGTTAGGCTCTGTCGATCTGTATGTTAGGCGCTGTCGATTTGTATGTTAGGCTCTGTCGATCTGTATTATAGGCTATGTCTATCGGGAGCCCAGGACAATTTAAAGAATCCGCCTCAGTGCGAATTTTAACCCATGATTACCGGACCGGCAGGCAAGCGTGCTAGCCAGTGCGCAACCACGGCTCGTTATAATGGCAGTGGTTGTTATCTAAATAATATAGATGGCACTGCTTCTCAACTCATGGCCCGCGGATCGCGTGTAGCCCTTCGGGTGACTGATTGTTGCTGTCATGATTGTGAGTTGGCATATACAGGGTGTATTTTTAATGACTGTGCAGTGGTTGAAAATATTGCCGGTCCAAGTTTTGTATTTACCTATTATGTTACATGAACTTGACAGAGGGTGGATACAAAACATGGACCGGCAATATTTTCAAACACTGCACAGCCATAAAAATACTCTATAGTTATATAGCTAAGAGAGATCAGTCTGGCAGAGAGGTCTATTGCGCTCGCGCTTACACTGTATATTCACTGGCGGCGGGGTAGTGAGTTCTTTTCACACACTGGTCAGTTGGACTTAAACGTTGATGTCTCGTTCAGAAAGCAATGGCAAACTACTGAAATGGCCTAGAGAATCAACCTGTGGTTGATCGCAACGTCCTGCAAAGGGCATGCAACATTATTATTATTACACATATAAGACATCGACCAACATCTAAATATAATTGAAAACACATAACCAGACCCATCGTGTTCTTACCTGCGTTGTGTGATTGCAATCTGTCTGGGTATTTGGCAACACCTGAAATATATATCGTGCCAAGCCTCTTATGTTTTTGCTGAATTACTAAAGCAACACACCCCATAAACTTAAGGATTATTGTTTTCAATACTAGAACTTTGAATCATACACCCGAGTTGTTTTCTTATAGTAACAGTACCGTCTAAATAACGCCAGCGGCTAGGCCAGGATAAATGTAATCTTTTGGAAATTATTACGTCTAAACTATTGATAAATACGAAATGCGGCTTTTTAAAAATGTGTAGATGCTGCTGTTGACAGCGATGTCCTGTAAAAGGATATGCGAATTAAAAAACAAAAAAGCCCTTAATGACAGCCATTTTATGCAGAAGAGGTAGCGAACTTCAGATACAGGGAAGCAACTCGCAAAGGTTTCTGTGAGTACTTTCAAAATTCTCTATTCTTGCATGACTTGTTATACAATGAATAGATTACTAAGTAATGGTTGTCAATGAGCACACACATACACGTTAGGCGCGCACGCACACGCATATACATATAATATGGCAAGACAAGGGCACAGACATGAAGTTCTCTCACAAACTGACATTACAGTATAAGCACCCACACTCTATCATTATGCCCCAGGCAAATGTCAGCTCGGATGGGCAGATTAATTTGTTCGCGTGTCAAAGAGTAGCAAGAGTAAGATTCCGTGGCAGACTTGACACGGGAAAGCGAGCTTGCCCATGACCAACGAAGCGATACAAGATCACCTGAAGTCCGCAGTGAAGAACTGTGACATTGACCTTTAAAATTGGGAGAGCATTGCTGCTTATCGCTCTGCTTGTCATGGTGAAACCTACACTGGCACTGCGTCTGTGGAACAATTTACAATCGAGGAAGCTACATTGTGGCGTACGATACGAAAATTAAAACAAATTGTAGTTAACTCCATCTGATGGACAGTCAGCAATCCGCCAGGCCTCATTTTATCTACGGCCACATTGTATCCGCAGGTCTCAGTATATCCTCATTCTTCATCGTTTCCCGAGGCCTCATTGTATCTCCATACCCCATTGTATCTCCAGACCCCATTGTATTTCCATGCTTCATTGTATTCTCAGACCTTATATCCTCACGCCTCATCCTATTCTCAGGCCTCACTGTATTTCTCAAGCCTTATATCCCCATGCCTCATTCTATTCTCAGGCCTCACTGTATTCCCATGCCTCATTGTATTCTTCAGCCTGATTGTATCCCCAAGCCCCATTTCATTCTCATGCCTTATTGTATTTTCAGGTCTCATTGCAAGAAACGTTTCTGGTCTCAGATTGATGTGGTCAGTCAATTTCGATCCCATTCTTAAACTGACAGATGACAAAATTGTCCTCTTCCGTAATTGTGGGCAAACATACAGGCAGGCATACCTTGTATTCCTGATCGTTCTTCCTATAATAAATAAATAAGCGAATCCGGAAATTGGGATTTTTCAGCTTCATAAGAACACAATGACAAAAGACAGAATGACTGTTGCAGCTAGAAAACCTTCAACAGAACACAACAAAGACTAATACACGGATATAATTACTTTAAAAATTATTTTTAAAAAGTTACTAAGCTTAGGTTGTCTAATAAAGGTAATTGGCTCTCTCTCTCTCTCTCTCTCTCTCTCTCTCTCTCTCTCTCTCTCTCTCTCTCCTTTCAGTTCTGTTATTTATCATATTTTATACATTTCACCCGGGTACTCTTCCCATTTTTCTAATATGTCTTTAATTTCTGTTAAAGCATTGCCATTCTGTCATTTATTAAATTCAATGAATTTCTGATTGCCTGTTATATTCTGATTTTCTTGGGCATTTCATTCCATTTTACTTACAACGTGTGATGCTCTATTCTATTGCAAGTATTCATTATAAACCGTTTCTTGTCTTCTCTGTTCGCACTTCTGTTTCTCTTCTCCCCCCCCCCCCCCCCCCCCCCCCATGAAGTTTTTAATTTTTATTTTGTTATTAAATGTAAGATTGTTTATTTCTAATCTCGGCTGCTATAGTTTATTTCTGTCATCTCTTAGCCCGAATGTTTCATCTTTGATAAAACTCTGCTTCTTATACCCTTTTCTGTGGAATCATGTTTTGACATGATGAGATGAGAATGTCTCTCGCTTGCGTGGCTGTTTCATCAGGTGTCATTTCATCTTGTACTGATTTCAACACCTGGAATTTATTTTTTATTTCCGTGTTATACCCAGGTGGTATATTACTTACTTCGAACCGTCTTGGTCGCGATTCTTTATCATTTCTTTATTTCAGTTTACCGTGAAGTCTGCAATTGTAGTTAATGATCTGTGTCGCAGTCTGCTCCTGGCAATTCTTTGTGGGTGTTATACATGTTCTCTTACTTTGCTGTGTTACGGTGTAGTCAGTTTGGTTCCTCTAGTTACCATCGGATGAGGTTCAGGTGTATAGCCTTCTTGAATGTTGTCTAAGTAGGGTATTTGTGACTGACAGATTGTTTTCTAAACAACATTGAATTAGTTTATTTCTTGTATATTGTCTTTGTTAAATACTGAATAGGTTCGTATCATCATCATCATCATCATCATCATCATCATCATCAATCATCATCATCATCATCATCGTCGTCGTCGTCGTCGTCGTCGTCGTCGGCGGTGGCGTCATCTTCTTCTACCCCTCCTCTTCTTCTACTTCTACCCTTCCGCCTCCCCTCCCCTCCTCCTCCTCCTCCTCCTCCTCCTCCTCCTCCTTCTTCTTCTTCTTCTTCTTCTTCTTCTTCTTCTTCTTCTTCTTCTTCTTCTTCTTCTTCTTCTTCTTCTTCTTCTTCTTCTTCTTCTTCTTCCTGCGTTTTCTTCTTCTCTTTCAACATCAGTACTTAATTGAAATCTACTGTGATTATCGCCGTGTCTAATTCCTTTTAAACTTTTCTAATGTCTGACGTAACTACTGTTACATTCCTGTATTGCACACTTCGTTTGATGCAGTTATTGGCACTAACATTTGCATAATAGCGATGCCTCTTTTCTGTGTCGGACATCTAATAGTGATCTTTCAATCACTGACAAGTTTTTATCCAAGAAGTGCCGAAGAAACGTGTTTTTTCTCTCTCTAAGAATCGCCCTTCCCTTTGCCTGAATATATATTAGGTACGTTCATTTGAAACCCCTTCCAATGGCTTTATTACAAAAGCATGAAAGAAACATTAACAGATGTGGTAGAATTAAACAAAGCATTCATTTTGAATGAATTATGCACCATGGGTTGGTCAGAAGAAGTCGCCGTAGGCATTCAGGCAAGCATCCCATTGCTTAGGTAGGCGGCGGATGCCGTCTGCAAATAAAAAAGAATTGTAGTTGCTTACTGAACCAAGTGTTTACCGCATTCATTACGTCTGCATTTGTGTGAAAACGTTGCCCCTTGAGAGCTTTTTTTAGAGGTCAGAACAAATGAAAATCACATGGTGACATATCAGGACTGTAGGCTGGATGTTGCAGAATTTCCCACGTCTTCCTTGCTAATGCTTCCTGCACAATCTTTGCGACATAGGACGAGCATTATCGTGCAACAAAATCACACCGCGAGAAAGCATGCCGGGTCGTTTATTCTTTATGGCTTTTTGCAACTTGTCTAGTGTTTGCAAGTAGCGGGTAGAGTTGATGTTGACATCAGTTTCTTTAAAGTCGGCCAACTATAGCCCTTCATGGTAAAAAAAGAAAAAAATGCGCTCAGCATAATCTTACCAGCGGGAACCTGTAACTTGAATTTTTTTGGCTTTTGGTGATCCAGCATGCTTTCCATTACACGCTCTCTCTCTTTAGCTGCTCGGCTCAAAGTGGTGACACCATATTTCATCGCCTGCTACTATGCAAAAGAGAAATACATCACCGTCCACTCTGTAACACAACAAGTGGGTCAAACACCATCCCATACGCATCTCTATTTGGTGATCGGTCAACATCCGTGGTACCCACTGTGAACACACCTTCCGATATTGCAGTTTCTGACGAATGACCCTTTGAATTGTCCCAATTGACACATCAAATTCTTTCGCTAGCGAACATATGATTCGACAACGGTTCATCTGTACTGCTGCATCAATTTTGGCGATGTTTTTTTCCCCCCCCTGTTGTAACAATATGTGCTTGACCCGGCCGTCGAAGATCTGTCGTGAACTGAAGTCCTTTCCGAAACATTCGTGCCCAGTCTGTCACTGTTGTCTACGACACACATTTGATACCATACGCTGCCTGCATTCTTCGATGAATGTCCACTGGTCGACATCCTTCAAATGAAAGAAACTGAATCACCGCTCTTTGAGCTTCTTTGGACGGATTTTGGATCAACCCGGCCATTTTCTCAACGGTCAGAAACAGAACCTATGCATCATGGGACAATAAGCACGTGCACATTTATTCATTGGTCATTACTTATCACATGACTATGACATTATCATGTTCAACGTACGCAATTACGCGCGGTGTGGCATGAACAGATTTCAAATGAACGCCCCATATAAATATATCCCTTGTTTGTAATCTGAATTTTCCAGAATGTCAGTTTAATTTCTTGTAATTTCTTTATTGAACAAAGTACTTTGAAAAAAAAAGTCGACAGGGTCGACTTTATTGCACCGGGTTTGTATACCACATGGCTCAGTCTCTTTCCGCAGCGCGGAAAGCGCACAAAGCACGAATTCCTTACCTCCAGCGAAGACCCTCAGGAGTCTCCGAAAAAATGCACTCATGAACCGAAGAATGCGGCCCGGAATCGAACCCACAACCTTTGGAACCTGAGTCATATGGCTTGACCACTTTGCCACGAAGACTCCCTAAAGGTACCTTGATATAAGCTCCTCAAATTTCACTCTCTAGTCAATATTTTCTTTCGGCTAACGGCTACTACATTGTGTATTTTCAATGACTGCAGTGTTTGAAAATATTGCCTGTCCAAGTTTTGTATTTACCTATTATGTTGCATGAACTTTACAGAGGGTGAATACAAAACTTTAACCGGCAATATTTTCAAACACTGCACAGTCATTAAAAATACACTCTATATTACGTACTCTAACATTGTTATTTTGCTCATGTCAAGAACATGACATGTTGTCCTCACCTTTACATCTTTGTGCTTCTGGTCCTGTTTCGATGGGTATCTAGGGATGAATAATGTGGTAATTTCCCCTTGTTTTTCTCACCCACTTGTCTCTGAATTACGTCCGCAGCCTCTAGAAAATATGTCCTAAGAGCCGCCTTTGACACACGGTGGTGTATTTCTCATCTTCTACTCAGCAGAGGTCCATTTGGGATTTTCGACGAGTTATAGTATTAAGAGTCCCGGGTGGTTAACCTGGTCAACAAATGCCCGAAGAAGTCGGATGCTGTCATCCGAAAGGCGCAAATTTCGCAGCTCTGCTGCAAACAGGCACACCAAAATTACGTCCAAAACAAACTTTCCGGACGAACAAAGAAGAAGAAGTTTTAAAGTTAAATATGGTGGGTTATAATCCGGTGTACTTTTAATGGCGAGTTTTACTATTTCCTTGAGCAATCTCTTCCATCAGGTGGAGTAGTGGCTCCAAATGTTGCTGTATGTACACGCGGGCAAGGTTGGGGTGACCCCAATAGCTCGTGCATTCATCACCTATGCAGCAAAAGTCCAACACCTGGCCTTCTCGTGGCGGAGCTGTTTTAACTAACAGGATAAGGGGCGGCCGCAAGTCACTGGCGACGAGAAATAACCAGAACGCTCTAGATGTGTTTGCACGCACATGCATGCGCAGACATGTGTGTTGTGTGCCCACACACCTAAACCCGAGTAAGACCACAGTCTGCTCTAGCAAAGGAAAAGTGCTGAAGACGGAGGCAACCATCCAGGAGGCGCACCACAGAAATCAGGATGTCATGCAATCACGCGTAATGAAATATGTCGACTACTGCTAAATGTTATGGTGCTCGCCTTGCTTTGGAACCCCAGGCAGGTGCAGTGCCGGGCCCTATGCCTCGAAAGGGTCTAAGCATAGCTACTGGAGGTCCTTCTCAGATGTCCTGCGGAGCCAGGGGACCTGAGAATAGAGCGTCTGGCCATATCAAACAAAGGCTAAAAATAATGCACTGGAATGCGGAGGGAGTCAGCAAAAAAACAAAAAAACAACCTGGACCAAGGAAAAGTAAGCATATGTTGCTTGCAAGAAACTCACCTCATCGAAAATATAACCTTCAAAATCAGAGGCTACCAATGTTACCGATCTGACCGAAAGGACAGGCGAAAGGGTGGGATACTGACACTTGTGAAAAATAACATCACTGCTTCTCAAATTAAAGTCTACATGGAAGGGGCTGAGTATCAGACACTTAAACTTAAGACAGGCAATACAGACCTACATCTGATCAATTACTACTGTCCAAGTGACCGCCCACAGGCACTGGACACACTACCATTAAAAGAAAAAATGATTGTGTGTGGCGATTTCAACAGCCACTCGCAGAGCTGGGGCTATGATCACATGGACCAGAGAGGAGAGAGACTGGAAGACTGGCAGGATGAGAATAGATTCATCTTGATTAACAAGCCGTCCGACCCACATACTTTCTACTCGAGATCATGGCACACTACAACTACACCTGACCTGGCTTTTCATTCACCAGACCTGGAGTGGAACATTACACGAATTGTTGGGAAACAACTTGGTGGCAGTGACCATCAGCCAGTCTTTCTAACTGTAGAAAATGAGCTTGTAAGTGAAAGCAGCACCCTCTCGAGGTGGAACTACAAGAAAGCAGACTGGGCAATGTACAAGCATCGCACCAGCATACTGGTTAGAAACCTGAACACTGAGAAAGACATAAATAAAGTAGTTGAAGAGTTTGGGAAATACATACTACAGGCAGCACGAGAAACAGTACCAAGATGAGCCCGTAAACATTATAAACCCTACTGGAGTAGTGAACCGGAAGAGTTGCATAATATTGTGGAAGTGTGTGGAAAGCAAGCAGAGGCTAAACCAAGCCAAGAGCACCACAGTAAATACCAGCACGCAAAAGCCAAATTTCAAAGGGCCAAGCTTGTGGCTAGACGTAAAAAATGGCAGGAGAAAACAGAGTCTCTGAATTTTCAAAGAGACACAAGGCAATTGTGGAAGCTAATAAAACAACTTAACGATGAGGGCACGGGGGAAACTCAAAAATTGTACTACATAAAGACGGAAACATCTTAACAGGAAAGCAAGCAGCTGACCATTTTGAGGACTCATTCGCCCAAAATAACATTATCGACATTAGTCCAGAAAAACAACAAGGGATTAGAGAGAAATGGCAACATACAGGACAGAATGAAACAATACATGAGGTTCTGGAGGCACCTATCACAATCAGCGAACTGGAGCTAGCCATATCAAAACTGAAAATGAGAAAGTAACATGGAGCTGATGGTTTCCCCAATGAAATGATGAGGAGCCTTGGAACAGAGGCCAAAGCAAAGCTGTTGCAGATCTTCAATAACAGCTGGACCTTAGGCAGTGTTCCACAAGCCTGGAGAGAAGCAATCATGATACCCCTCTTAAAATCAGGGAAAGATAGTTCTATTGCCTCCAGCTACAGACCAGTTAGCCTCACCTGCTGTCTCTGCAAAACAATGGAGCGCATCATCAATCACAGACTGCAGTGGTACATTGAAAGTGAAAATATCCTTGTGCCACAGCAGGCTGGCTTTAGGCAGTGCTACTCTACAGAAGATCAGACAACCTATCCCTCTCAAGAAATTGAGGATGCATTCCAAGAGAAGAAGCTGGTGCTTGCTGCATGGATAAATCTGAAGAAAGCCTTTGACAAAGTCTGGAAAGAAGGTCTGATGAAGAAACTGAGAAACTGCAAAGTCAATGAAAGAATGTACAAATGGGTGAAAGCATACTTGCACAACAGAAGAGCCCGAGTACAGATAAGACGGACTCAAGAGCAAGAAAATACTATTGCGTCACGATGTTCCCCCAGGGCGGAGTCTTGCCCCCCCCCCCCCCACTTTTTATAATCTTCATCAATGATCTTGTTACTAATCTACCGCATGGAATTAAAGCGGTAATGTACGCTGATGACGTGGTTCTATGGAGCACAAATGAACACGCACCAGTGGCCACCCGATCGCTACAAAGAGCTGTAGATACATTTGTTGCATCGGCAAATAGATGGTGTGTCAGCATAAACACTGACAAGTGCAGCACCACTCTATTTACCCTCTCTTCAAAACAAAAGCCAGGGATCATCCAGATAAATGGAACACCCCTAAGAGAAGATACAGAACCAACATACCTTGGAGTAACATTTGATAACAGGCTGACATGGAGAAAGCACATCAACAAAGCAATAGCAAAAGCCAGAAGGAAAATAGCCATTCTGAGAAAGCTAAGTGGAACCGCATGGGGAGCCAGTGGGAAAATACTTAGCAAGGTTTATCAATAGAGCATACGGCCACACCTGGAATACTGGTCAACTACGTGGTGTTCAGCATAATAAACCACACTACAAAAGCTGGACAAAGTGCAAAATCAAGCACTTGGAGTCACCACAGGAGGGATGAGATCAACCCCTATAGTGGAAATGGAGAAGATGGGGAGGACACAAGCACTGAGAGAGCGCAGAGATACGAAAACGCTAATACAAGCAGAAACGTTCCTCAGCTTGCCAGGCCACCCTATGAAGAACATATTTGAAAACTTAGCTATGGGGCGGTTGAAAAGAAGCTGTTTTATCCACTAGTCCAAACGACTCTGCAGAGAAACCACCGATCTGCCCACAGTTGGTATCCCCCTGAAAACTATACCAGATTGAACTCCATGGAAAGATGAACATGGACTATCACTACAAATCCAGACAAAAGTGAGAGGAATATTTTACAACTAAGAACAGAACAGTGTACAGCGCAGAACAGCCAACTATCAGCTTCCTTGATGAAGAATACCCACAGGACCTCTGGATCCGAGTCTACACAGATGGTCAGCACAAAATGCTGTTCGAAATGGAGGAGCGGGAGTGTACATAGAATACCCAAATAATACTAGGGACTCGGCCAGAGTACCAACAGGAAAGTACTGCCATAACTATGATGCTGAAATTGAGGCAATCAAGATAGCAACAGAGAAATTACTAAATACCAGCCATGTTACACAACCTGTGGTGCTATTGACAGATGCAAAATCAGTACTCGAGGCGCTCCTGTCTGGGAAATTGCCAGTACTAAGGACACTACTTTCTGAACTTAGCAGTCACCATAAGGTCACCATACAGTGGATACCATCCCACTGTGGAATACCTGGAAACGACAGAGCTGATTGATTGGCTAAGGAAGGATCAAAAGAAGAACAGCCTGATGTGCCCGTTACATACCACCAAAAGAAAAGAATGATCAAATCAGTCAGAAAGCCACCAAAACCTGCTCAAGGCGACTACCACATTATGGACAGATCAGAACAAGTAATTATTTTTCGCCTCTGAACAGGGCACACTAGATTATGCAACCACTTGTATACAAAATTCAAGATTGGTGAATCAGTCATTTGCACATGTGGATTGGCGTCGCAGACAGCAGAGCACATACTCCAAGACTGCCCAAATTACAGCATGTCTAGTCAAACCTTCTGACCTAGAGAAACGGAAGATATACTCCATGGACCGCTGAGTGAACTAAAAAAGACAGTAAAATGCATACAAGAGACAACATTGCAGTTATAGACATATTTCAAGCGAACCGAAGAAGAAGAAGAAGAAGAAGAAGAAGAAGGTGTATTTATTGCCATAAGTAATGGCTCCTATCCAGTGTATCTGTTGCCCTGAGTAGTAGTCGCAATGGCTCCTATCCAGTGTATCTGTTGCCCTGAGTAGTAGTCGCAATGGCTCCTATCCAGTGTATCTGTTGCCCTGAGTAGTAGTCGCAATGGCTCCTATCCAGTGTATCTGTTGCCCTGAGTAGTAGTCGCAATGGCTCCTATCCAGTGTATATGTTGCCCTGAGTAGTAGTCGCAATGGCTCCTATCCAGTGTATCTGTTGCCCTGAGTAGTAGTCGCAATGGCTCCTATCCAGTATATCTGTTGCCCTGAGTAGTAGTCGCAATCAGATGTTTTGTCTGTTGCCTTGCGTTGCGGCTGACATACGGTGTATCTGTTACCTTGAGACGTCTCTAACATCTGGCGTATCTGTTGCCTTGAGCTGTGGCTCGTCTCTGGTGTATGCATTGTCTTGAGCTGTGGCTCCTACCCAGTGTATCTATGGCCTAGAGCAGTGGTTCTCGACCGGTGGGGAATTCCCCCCTCCCTCCCCAGGGGGGAATTTTAGGGTTTCCAGGGGGGGGGGGGGGAGAGAATGAAGACCATTTCAAGATCGCGTTAATACAAGAACCGATTACTTGATATTGTTTTCCTCTTCATACTTTACAATTAAGTACGTCTCATCCTTCTAAAATTCATTTTATAAAGTCAGTAGACCCATAAATCATGTTTTATGTGGATGTCTAGACTTGTTTTAGTATGTGCTATTACATTTACCTTACATTTTTACATATACTGTATAGGGGGGGGGGGGGGGGGGGGTGTTATTTTTAGATAGGAAATTTGAAAGGAGGGGGATGACGTTCTGAAAATACGGTGAAAGGGGTGGGGGGGGGAGGCACGGGCCAAATTTTTGATAGGAAGGGGGGGGGGGAATGACGTTCTGAAAATATGGTGAAGGGGGGTACGGGCCAAAAAAGGTTGAGAACCACTGGCCTAGAGTCATGGCTCACATCGGTGTACCGCGACACGCTGCTATGTCAATATTGGCCGCGTGTGTGCCGGGCTAGTATGATGGAAGGTCGAACATAAATAACACAATTGCAATGGCAAAATCCTGTAGTGACAAATGTCAACTAGATGCAATATTTTGAAATCCACGATACGCATCGTAAAAAAACAGAAGATGTAAGTGTTGAACATTGGCTTTTGAACATGGAAATATAAAATGCATGTTCTTATTTGTTAATAATAAAGTTATTTTCTGTGCTAGGCAATTATTGTTTTCAAATAATGATAAGCTTGTTCGGAAAGAATCTGAGTACTATAATTATATGGACTCGAGGGAGTTAAAATCATAGCCAGAAAATAACACAATACGTTTCAACTAGGACAGAGTGCGTGAACTGTTATAACTAGCACTGACAGAGCAAATATATTTCAACTCGGGCAGTGTGCGTGAGTAGTAATATTTGGTACTTGGCAGAGTACAGATGGCTAAATTAGGACAGAGTGCGCAAAATGTAATATCTGGCACTGACAGAGCAAAGATAATTCAACTTGGACAGTGTGCATGAGTATTAATATCTAGCACTAGCAGAGCAAATATAACTAAACCAGGACAGTGTGCGTGAGTAGTAATATCTGGTACTGACAGAGCAAAGATAATTCAATTTGAACAGTGTGCATGAGTAGTAATATCTGGTGCTGACAGAGTAAAGATATGTAAATTTAGGACACAGAGAGCAGAAAGTAATATCTGACACTGGCAGAGCAAAAATAACTAAACTAGGACAATGTGCGTGAGAAGTAATATCTAGCACTGACAGAGCAAAGATAACTAAATTATAATCATCATTATTCATTAAGTGCCGGCTGGCGTAGGCGTTCATGGCTCTCCACAGATCTCGGTCTTTGGTGTTCTGGATCAACTCTGCTGATGTTATTCCTCCATGCCACCGTCTCAGTCCGTCCAGCATCATTTCTCTTGGTCTGCCTCTGCCTCTCTTCCCCTCGATCTTTCCAGTTGTCACGATGTTCTCTAATGCCTCTCTTCTCATCACATGACCAAAGAAAGATGTTTGTCTCTTTCTTATTGTTGTATATAGTGTTCTAGTTTCATTAGCCTCTTTCAGGCAATCGTTGTTAGTTACTCTGGCAGTCCAAGGAATTCGCAACATTCGTCTTAAAAACCACATCTCTGTTGCTTCTAAGTTCTTCCTAATTTGTTCATTTACATTCCAAGATTCGCTGCCATACAGCAAAACTGGTTCTATATAGCATTTCAGTACTCTCTTTCTTACATTCATTGATAGCGACTTATTGCATAAGATACTCTTCATTTTCTGAAATGCTGTCTTTGCCTGCCCTATTCTGCTCTTAATCTCTTTTGTACATCTTCCATCTGATGTTATAAGTGCCCCTAGGTATTTAAAATTATCCACTTGGTTGAGAATTTCCCCTTCTATTTCTATGTCACATTTTGGTGTCCCCATTTTCTTTGATATCACCATTGTTACTGTTTTCTTGATATTCAAGGACAGTCCTTTCTGTGCACTCTCTGTTACTACACTGTCCAACAATTGTTGTAGGTCTGTTGCATTATCCGCTACCAATACTGTGTCATCTGCATAGCGTATATTGTTTATATTATATCCTCCGATTAGTATTCCTGGCTTCTCTTTGATCTCTCTCATTATTACTTCGCTATACAGGGAGAAGAGATCGGGTGACAAGACACACCCCTGTCGTACTCCTAGCTTTATCTGTTCGTAACTAACCCTCTTTATTTCCCATTTTAATTGCTGCTACTTGGTTCCAGTATATATTCTTTATTATTCTTAAATCTTTCCCATCAATGTTGATATCTTCCAACATTTTAATCAGCTCATCATGTTTTACTTTATCAAATGCCTTAGTATAATCTATGAAGCATAAATATATGTCTCTCTGTTTCTCTATTGATCTTTCTATTAGTGTTCGTAATATATATATTGCATTGTTTGTACCCTTTCCTTCCATAAAACCATACTGTTCTTCACTAATTTCCATTTTTATTTTCTTTCTTGTTCTTCTCATTATAATTCTGAGTAGAAGCTTAGTGACATGGTTTATGAGGTTAATTGTACGAAAATCTTTGCATTCAAGTGCTCCTGGTCTCTTTGGTATTGCTATAAATACAGATTTCAGCATATCGCTCGGTAAATATCCACTGTTGTAAATATCATTCAGCATTTTGGTTAACATATCTACCCCAAATTCTCCCAATACTTCTAATTCTTCTACTGTGATTTCATCTGGCCCAGCTGTTTTTCCTTTCTTCATATGTTTCATAGCGTCAGCGACTTCTTCTTTTAGAATAGGTGGGCCTTCTAAGTTACTTTCTTCTGTTAATTCTTCCCTTTCTCCATTATATAATTCTCTTATATACTCATTCCACCTCTTCATTATAGCACCTTCCTCCAATAAAATCTGTCCTGTTTTTGATTTCAAACACCCTGTATTTATTCTTATTTTTCTTCCTGTGAGCTCGCTGATTTGTCTGTGCATACTTTTTTGATCTTTAATGGAATTTAATTCAATTTTTCTGCATTGCTCGTTTAACCAACTTTCTTTTGCCTTCACACATTTATCTCTTATTTCTTTATTTATCTTAGCATACTCTTGTTTGTCATTTTTATTCTGTTTCCTTTTGTCCATCAGCATTAAGATTTCTTCATTCATCCATTTTTCTTAGCTTTTTGGCTTCTCTCCGGTAATATTTCTTTGCTAGTTTGATGAATGGAGTACCTTAACATTTCCCATTGTTCATCTATACTCTGTATTTTAGCTATTGCATTGTACCTATTTTTCACAGTCACTCTGTATTGTTCTTGAATTTCTTTATCTACTTTCAGAACCTCTTTATTAAGTCTCAAGTTTTTAACCATTTTTTCCCCTCTCTTTAATCTTACTTTTATTTGTCCACATAGTGGTACATGATCACTGTTACCGTCAGCACCAGGCATTGTCTTTACATTAATTAATGCATTTCTAAATCTTTTATTAATTTAATAAGTATGTAGTCAATTTGGTTGCGTATTTTCATATCAGGGCTTTTCCATGTGTATAGTCGTCTTTTATGGTGTTTAAACCATGTGTTTCCAATTATCATATCATTAATATTTGCCCATTCTATTAGTTTCTCTCCTCTTTCAAATTATAATAGAGTAGGCAAAAAGTAATACCTGATACTGACAGAACAGCGATAATTCAACTAGTACAGAAAACCTAAGAAGTAATATCTGACACTGACAAAGCAAAGATAACCAAAAATAATATCCGACATTGAAAGAGCAAAGATGACTAAATTAAGCCATCGTCATGTGCCTTGCCTACTGTTCTAGGCGTTCATGTCTATCCACAGATCTATGTCCTTCGTGGTCTGTATCAACTGAGCTGACATTCCTTGCCACCGCCTCAATCCGTCTCTCTCAGTCTGCCTCTATCTCTGCTGTCACTGATATTTCCGTTGTCAGAATGTTTTCCAATGCCTCCCTTCTCTTTACATTACCCCCCCCCCCCCCCCACCCTAAAAAAAGAAGAAGCCATTTTCGTATAGTTGTATATAATGTCCTATTTTCATTAGCCTCTTCCATGAAATCATTGTTAGTTACTCTTTCAGTCCAGGTATTCTCAAAATTCATCTAAGAAATCTCATCTCCATGGATGAACTTTAGTGATGACCACAACTGTGACGTCATTAGAATAATGTCGCAATAGAACATTGAGTGTTTTTGTAGAAATGATTTGAGATCGGCCATGGTAAGAGAAGCCAGTTTAAAAGTTTCGGCACTTGTCTGGTGCCTGGGGAAAGACACATTCAAACTGTTGTATGCAGACTGAAGCATGACGATCTACTTCGTCACTTAAAGGTAGGTACTGCGGTTCATGTTTGCCATATTTTACCGGATTTTTTTTTTTTCTTTTTCGGAAACGGTCGGTTATTTGTTTTTGTGTCTCCGATATGGGGATGGTAAGCGTGGGTACTGCGGTTCATTTTGTCGTATTTTACCGGAATATTTCTTGCGGTTACGTTCGTATATTTGTTTTTGTGTCTCTGATATGGGGACGTAAGCGTACTCATGATGTTAAATTCCGCGATTATTTCAAGATCGAATTAAAACAGATACCGATTACTTGATATAGTTTTTCCCACCCCGTTTTGCGTTCTGCATTTCTGGCAATTCGGGAACCCTTGTTATACCGGAGAGCCAGGCTGCCTATTCTAAGTGGTAAGTAAACCCGTAAATACCGTTCTATAAGACGTATTACATTGTTATGCTATGTATTATTAAATATAGCATCAATTTTTACGTGTATGCTGTAATTTTCGACCATTTAAGTTGGCATTCAATCTCACACTAAACTTATGAAGATCGCATGCTGTAATGTGGTATTTCAATAGCAGGGGATGGCAGTTTTCGTTGTCATACGCCATTTAATTATTGTTATGGAGTATTCAGAGTGATTAACATGATAATGAATACATATGTACATTCAACACTCATTATTGTATGTTTGTGTAATTTTTCATCACTCTTCAAGGACAAGATCATTGATAATATTTCATCTTTCCAACGGGACTTCTTGTGTTAAAATGCATCTATCTACGCTGACTGACAAGACTCGCGTGCAGTTCACGCGCGGTTTGACTCACACAGATGACGTGTGTGCGTGTGTGTATATATAAACCGGCAGAGTTATTTTTCCTTGAGTTAGGCAGGTCGCTGTGTTAATCTCCCTTGGTGACAGTGTAAACCGATAGTTGTGTGAGTGTGTAGGTAGGGTCACAAAAAGCGAAAGTCAAAATCGTTTTCCTTCTATATGTCCCTTTTAAATGATAAACTTACACACAAACATTAATATCTCGGCTTAAAATTGACCTGCAGACCTGAATAAGGTACCGTTGGATATTTTTTTAAAGAGCTATCCAACTATGCAGGTTATATAATTAAAAAGCAATTTAGAAAAAGTTACAAAAGTGGCTAGGTAAGCGTACGTGTGATGTTAAATTCCGCGATTATTTCAAGATCGCATTAAAATAAAAACTGATTACCGAGGATTGTAGTTCCCTCCATTGTCTAGAAATCTATACATCTTGGCTCCTCAAATTTTTGTTCTTACCGAGATAAAGAGACTTTCTTTTTAAGACGTAAGTTGACTCGTAAATTTCGTTTTATATAGACGTTGCGAATTGATCTTGTATGATTAATTTAATTGAGCATCAATATTTATGCGTACTGTGACATTTTCGACTATTTAAGTCGGCGGGGACATCCCAAACTGAAATCATTAAGATCGCATGCTATGATGCTGTAATGGGATATTTCAATGACGGAAAAATAGCGGTTCTTCTTGTCATAATCAAGCAATGATCATTTAATATTCTTATGGATTATTCAGAGCGACGAAATGATAATGAATGCATGGTTGCATTCAACACCCATTGTGGTATTTATATGTAAATTTTCATCACTCTACACGGCCGGGGTCGATTATTTTTGGATAACTTTGTAAGGCGAATTCTCTGGTTAAAATGGATCTCCGTCTCGCGGCCTCGCGTTGACAACAGCGCGCGGTAGCACGCGTGGTCTGACGTCATCACAGCATGACGTGGAGATGTATGTATCTGTCTATATGTATAATCCGGCAGAGATATCTGTCCTTGAGTTAGGGAGCGGCAGTGGTAATATCCCTTGTCGTAAGTGTAACCAACAGTGGTGAGAGTGTGTAGGTAGGTCACAAAAAGTGAAAGGGTCAAAATCTTTTTTTTTTCTTTCTATATGCTTATATTAAATGATAAACTGACACTCACACATTAATATCTCGGCTAAGAAATGACCTACAGACTTGAATAAGGTACCGTTGGATTTGTGTGTTTTTTTTTTTCCCAAGAGGTATTCAACGATGCGGGTTATATAATTAAAAAGCAATTTAGAAAATGTTACTAAAGTGGCTACTTGATGGGACATAGTTTCTTCTAGGAAAGAAATAACCCTTTTAAGGGAAGCTAACATATTTACGACTTGTATGGATTGTTTTCAAGGAGCGTCTCATCTAGAGGCTAAAACTCCCGGCATCCATTCGGGAAACTCGGATTCGAATCCTCGGTAAGGTGATACAATGTCTTTGTCTGTCGGGGGAAACAAGACAACTTAACCTGCACAGTTCGCGACGACTACTCGAGCCAGGCGGCCTTATCTCCCCAGGCTCTCCCTGTCCATCACGGCAAGCTACATACAGCAGTAGAGACAGTTTGACAGTTTTGACATGGGTTGGTTTCAATGCGCTTAGGGACTTACAGACTGTTGACTACAACAGAAGGCAATACGAGTTAGCATTCTAGGTGTCAAATAGTTTGTATATGACCCATTATACCAAAGATAGGTATAGTTGAGGTATCGTATGACGACTGGACTTTTTATTGTCATACACTCACTTCGCCTGCTCTGTGGCGAAGAGCTTACCAACGCGATTCGTAATCCCGCTTACCGGGATCGAAACACGGCTGTGGGCGATTTGGAAGCAGGCCGTCTTGCGTTGGTTTTTATTCAATGGTATAGGTGCATGTCGTTCATAAAGCAATGGCAAATTACTGAACGTAAACTTGCCAAGAAATCAGAAACAACTAAACAAAATTCTGCAGTTCACTGTGACGTCCTGTAAGGGATATGTAACTAATTTTAACACTCACATGGACCTTGTACAGGGTGAATGTTTAATGACTGTGCAGTGTTTGAAAATATTGCCGGTCCAAGTTTTGTATTTACCTATTATGTTGCATGAACTTTACAGAGGGTGAGTACAAAACTTGGACCGGCAATATTGTCAAACACTGCACAGTCATTAAATATACACCCTATATTAAATGTAGCAAAAGCCTGGATTTCAAGTGTTGTCGCGTATATCGAAGGTCTACGCTTTACTGGCCGAGTGTGGCTATTATTGGGAGAAAAAATTCTACTGGTATCTGAATGTACTAACAATTGATGCAAAATCTATTGATGAAGAGACTGGTCACAGTCATTTTAGGTCGTTTTTTTATTTTCATTTGCGTCCGCTCGCTTTGAACTTAACCATAATCCATACACGCGCTACAAGATCTAATGCACTGGGCTGATATTTATGTGTGGGTTAGCTGCCCATATTACTAGTGTTCTTCGCCATCACACTAACCTGCCGACCCTGTGGTCATGGGTTCGATCCGCAGCTGGGCGAAGTAAGATTGTTTAAAGTTGGTGCCAAGCATATCGTGGGAAGTAAACGGCGTCTGGCGTGATACTGAGCATATCACTCACCGAGCCGATTTGTTTTTAAAGTTGCATATCCGTTACAGGACGTTGCAGTCAACACCAGCATTTGTCAGCTGTTGTTTATGGTCCTTGGCAAGATTACGCTCAGTAGTTTGCCATTGCTCTCTGAGCGACGGCCTCACATACCCCGTAAGTAACTAACGCGACGCAATCCGCAGCTGAGTCTCGCGCAGCTGTGTTCCTCACGTGGATATACGGGATTACGGAGAAAGTCGTTAACCTCTTCGCCAGGGAGCCCGCCAATGCCGATTTGGTCTATACAAATATGGGTCAGTCACCGATTGCCCGACGCGACTTAAGATGTATAAAAGGATCAGTTACTGGTACTACCTCACTACTTGGGCACAGAGGGGTATTGAGCGCGGCAGAACATCAACTATCTCAGCCCACGGCACTTTGTAAGGCGTATGATGATGATGATTTAATATTTATGCCTGTCTAGTTGTGTGTAGTCCTTTTTACATCCGGGCATTACTGCTTAGGTAACGAAGAATATTTTTCGCGACCAAAAAAAAAAAAAAAAATTATCTAAGATTTTATTTGAAAATGTGGCCTGCTTTGTAGATGCCATGTTTGGAAATCCACAACGAATGTGCTCAGACGGATAGTGGGTTGGGTAAGGGGGGCGTATTATAGGCAGAGAAATGTAATAAAGGCACGTTGGCACTGAGGGAGGTTGTAAAAAATAGGATGAATTATTTAGATTTGAGAAAGAGCCGGGCGGAATTTATAAGGGATTTATCAAAGGATAGGCGAATTCAGTGAACGTGGATGTAACAGAAAGCAAAGTGTAATATGACAGACAGGGAAAGGCATACGTATGTCTGTCCTTCTGTGTGGGAGGGTAGGGACAGCGATGAATAATAGATCGCGCGTAGGGGTATATATGGAAAGAGGTAGGTTATGGATGGAGGTAGGTTGGGAGTAGGTATGTGGTAGCGAGGCAGTGATGAATTGGGAGGCAGGTTTCGCAATAGGTAGATAGATATGCAGAAATGCTTGTACATAGCTGGAATTAAGAAGTATATTGATATCTATGCTCTAGGTAAGTAAGCAGAAGTCAGGCAGGCAGGTGGGTAATTATATAGGTAAGTACATGTAGTGGAAGATGACGTTTTATATAAATGATTGCCATAGGGGTGGTACCCATGATTCACACCCTGTGTGCTATGGAAAGATCAAAGATTGTATGTGTGCTTGCAGACATAATAACCAACTAAGAGGTTGTATGTGTGTGTGAGTGAGAAAGACATAGAGAGAGAGAGAGAGAGAGAGAGAGAGAGAGAGAGAGAGAGAGAGAGAGAGAGAGAGAGAGAGAGAGAGAGAGAGTGGGGTGCTGGAGGAGTACCACCTTAGAAAAAGATCAATATTAATATTTTGTGGGTTTCTGGTCTACAGTTTATGTACTTAATCTCTGAAGACCCCCAAACAGACGGGGACTTCGAAATTGTAGCACTCACCCCCTCCTTCTCTCCTCTCCTCTCCCCCAAGCCCTTATATTAGTCGAGTCCCTGTAGGGCAGTGGTTCTCAACCGGTGGGGAATTCCCCCCCCCCCTCAGGGGGGGAATTTTAGGGTTTTCAAGGGGGGGGGGGGTAATGAAGATCATTTCAGGATCGCGTTAATACAAGAACTGATTACTTGATATTGCTTTTCCCTTCATACTTTACAGTTATGCACGTCTCATCCTTCTAGAATTCATTTTATAAAGTAAGTAGACCCACAAATCACGTTTTATGTTGATGTCTAGACCTGTTTTAACATATTTACCTTCCATTTTTAGGTATACTGTGTAGGGGTGGGGGGATTTTTAGGTAGGAGATATGAAGGGGGGGGGGGAATGACGTTCTCAAAATATGGTGAAGGGGGCACGGACCAAAAAGGTTGAGAACCACTGCGCTAGGGTATACAGTTGCGACAATTGTGAGAGCTACCGTGTTATATATAGGCATTATGCGCGTATTGAAAGATACTCAGAAGAAGTCAACAATTCTCCTGAGAGGCAATAGCTTTCACTACCCACGCAGCTCACTCAATTGATGATAATGGAATACTGAGTCATCGCCACTGTCTCTTTTGTGTGTGTGTGTTTTTTTTCTTTGTTTTGTTTTATTTGTGGTTTGTTTTTGTTTAACCTGGTATGTGATAATGGCTTGCTCCTGGCATTGGTAAACAGTAATAGCATTGTACTTGCTGCTTAATTTGAGAATGGGCTGTGGCAGGTCGTATTGATGTCAGAAGTCTTGATACTTGCCGCGGAGCCTGTTATGAAAGTTACCAACACGCACACGTTTAATAATGAAACGTGCGGGGATGAAGTTAATTAAGATATATGGTTGGTTTGCCGTTGTGGTTCAGTAGATTGTTCATTCGCCCGTAGACAATTGGTTCTAGGTTCACTTCTGATATGAGGATTATCCCCACCTCCTCCCAGCGCTCAGGTTAGATCGTGCTGTTTAAACAGGGTACGAGAAATGTACCTGGGAAGAGAAACAGTAGTCGAGGATCACTTTGTATGTGAGGGTAAGTGAATACCATTCTGAGATAGATCCGGTCTCATAATTGTGGCACCAAAACATGCTCTGGAAAGGGGAGTTCAATCGAGGAATGGAGCTGGTCGTCCCACCTTGTATTGTGATATTCTAGTATAAAGTCTCCTAAAAGTCGACAGATATCGAAAAGCTAGCTAGCACTGGCGCAGAAAACAAGACAAACCTAAACCGCACCATGAACCGCCACAAATATAACTAACACCACACGGCTAGTTGAAGGGGTGGCAAGTTTTTTCTTTTCTACAACTAGAACTGGACAGGGTCGACTTCATTGCACCGGGTTTTTATCCCATATGGCTCACTCACTTTCCGCAGCGCGGGATGCCGAAAACATCGCACAAAGCATGAACTCCGCAGCTCCAGCGTCGACCCCCACGAGTCTCCGAAAAAAATGCACTCGTGAACCGAAGGTCGCGGCCCGGAATCGAGCCCACAACCTTCGGAGCCCGCATCAGACAGCTTGACCACTTTACCGCGGAGACTCCCAATCTAGTATCCATCTATCCATTATGTGCCATGCCGGAAGGCGTGGGCGATCATGACTCGCTATTTCACTCGATCACCAGAGTCGTGGATCAGCTCAGTGTTCCTGTCTCGATCATGCCATTTGACCAAGCCATCCAGGTATTTACTTCTCGGTCTTCTCCTCGGTCTGTTCCCTTCGATCTTGCCTGTTGTCACCAAGTTCTCCAATTCATTTCATCTCATAACATGTCCAAAAAATGTTGACTGTCTGCGTCTAATTTCTCTAATCAATTTATGATTTTCATTTGTTTCCTGTAATACTTGGTCATTGGTTTTTCTGTCTGTCCATGGTATTCTTTGCATTCTCCTCAGAAACCACATTTCTACAGCCATCAGATGTTTTTTCAGCTTGACTGCTCATTGTCCAAGTTTCACATCCATACAAAAGTACAGGCTCTATGTAGCACCTCAACACTCTTTTTCTCGTTTCAATTGACATCTTTTTGTTGGTCAGAATGTTTTTCATCTTGCTAAAGGCTACTTTCACCATGGCCATTATTGTTCTAATCTCTTCAAGGCATCTCCCATCAGATGTTAGTTAGTTAGTTAGTCGCGGTTCCAACCTCACAGCAACGGGTCGTCCCCATTTTGCTTCGTTCCTGTGCCAGTTAATATCACACAAAACGCCTGCCACTGCCCAGTGTGAAAAGTGGAAAAGACAGGAGTCTTGACAAACAACAGCCCGCACAGATACACTGTGCATAATGCCGCCGCCAGAATGTCAACACAATAGTCCACCACGAAACATCCAGTTCATCTCTGATGGAATCGGCAGTCTGGATGTTTCCTAGATATTCACCCACACAGTACCAAGAAAAATACAGGTCATCGTCGGTGGCAGTCAACCAGAAGCCCAGCAGCCACGCATTTCTGCATAAAGCAAAAACCGGTCAACTCTGGGACATAGCCAGCTGCCATCGCTCCGAACATGCAGTCACGTTCCATAAAACCTCGGGCAGACTCAGAAGCATTTAACACGAAATTCACAGCTCACAGTGTCGCGCCACGCACTCACTCAGTAGCAGGGCGACGGAACCATCAAGCCTCCTTAGTCGCCTCTTACGACATGCGTGGTAGGCTACAGTGTTGCTATTATTTGCTTCCCTTATGGGCCCCGGCAACACATCTGTCCCATCAGATGTTATGACGATCTAGTATATGAGAAATAATAACATTGCATAAGCCATTCGCCATGGCTGCCGCAAGATTACATACCTTGTATGTGCTGTCATACAGCTTAGGGTCTATTAATTGCCATTATCATTGCCATAATGTAGCAGGTCCTTTTCAGAACGTCGCCCTCATCACGACCCGCCGAAAAGACTCGTTCTTTTACCATTTATTCTACCTCATGTATGTTCATTCCCAAGGCGTCCGTGGGAATGACGGACTTCTCCGACTTCTGAGGTACTTGTAATTTACGCCCTCAAGTCATGAGCGAGAAGTCAACATTTTAATCTAACTGACCGATGTAGAGGTTGATCCCGCTACCTAGTCATCAGCACACCGGAAGTTTACGAGCGAGCGCTCTTATCAATTCGGCCATGTTGACTTCCACGGGCAGTGATGATAGCGACATTCTATCAGAGGACCTGCTGTATGATGAGATAATGTCCTGTGTCTGTCACATGTTCCACGACATTCTATCAGAGGACCTGCTGCATGATGAGATACTGTCCTGTGTCTGTCCCATGTTCCACAACATTCTATCAGAGGGCCTGCTGCATGATGAGATAATGTCCTATGTCTGTCCCATGTTCCACGACATTCTATCAGAGGACCTGCTGCACGATGAGATACTGTCCTGTGTCTGTCCCATGTTCCACGACATTCTATCAGAGGGCCTGCTGCATGATGAGATAATGTCCTATGTCTGTCCCATGTTCCACGACATTCTATCAGAGGACCTGCTGCATGATGAGATAATGTCCTATGTCTGTCCCATGTTCCACGACATTCTATCAGAGGGCCTGCTGCATGATGAGATACTATCCTGTGTCTGTCCCATGTTCCACGACATTCTATCAGAGGACCTGCTGCATGACGAGATACTGTCCTGTGTCTGTCCCATGTTACACGACATTCTATCAGAGGACCTGCTGCATGACGAGATACTGTCCTGTGTCTGTCCCATGTTACACGACATTCTATCAGAGGACCTGCTGCATGATGAGATACTGTCCTGTGTCTGTCCCATGTTCCACGACATTCTATTAGAAGACCTTCTGCGTGATGAGATAATGTCCTGTGTCTGTCCCATGTTCCACGACATTCTATCAGAGGACCTGCTGCATGATGAGGTAATGTCCTGTGTCTGTCCCATGTTCCACGACATTCTATTAGAAGACCTTCTGCGGGATGAGATAATGTCCTGTGTCTGTCCCATGTTCCACGACATTCTATCAGAGGACCTGCTGCATGATGAGGTAATGTCCTGTGTCTGTCCCATGTTCCACGACATTCTATTAGAGGACCTGCTTCGTGATGAGATAATGTCCTGTGTCTGTCCCATGTTACACGACATTCTATCAGAGGGCCTGCTGCATGATGAGATAATGTCCTGTGTCTGTCCCATGTTCCACGACATTCTATCAGAGGACCTGCTGCATGTTGAGATACTGTCCTGTGTCTGTCCCATGTTCCACGACATTCTATTAGAAGACCTTCTGCGTGATGAGATAATGTCCTGTGTCTGTCCCATGTTCCACGACATTCTATCAGACGACCTGCTGCATGATGAGGTAATGTCCTGTGTCTGTCCCATGTTCCACGACATTCTATTAGAGGACCTGCTTCGTGATGAGATAATGTCCTGTGTCTGTCCCATGTTACACGACATTCTATCAGAGGGCCTGCTGCATGATGAGATAATGTCCTGTGTCTGTCCCATGTTCCACGACATTCTATTAGAAGACCTTCTGCGTGATGAGATAATGTCCTGTGTCTGTCCCATGTTCCACGACATTCTATCAGAGGACCTGCTGCATGATGAGGTAATGTCCTGTGTCTGTCCCATGTTCCACGACATTCTATTAGAAGACCTGCTGCATGATGAGATAATGTCCTGTGTCTGTCCCATGTTACACGACATTCTATCAGAGGGCCTGCTGCATGATGAGATAATGTCCTGTGTCTGTCCCATGTTCCACGACATTCTATCAGAGGACCTGCTGCATGTTGAGATACTGTCCTGTGTCTGTCCCATGTTCCACGACATTCTATCAGACGACCTGCTGCATGATGAGATAATGTCCTGTGTCTGTCCCATGTTCCACGGCATTCTATTAGAGAACCTGCTTCGTGATGAGATACTGTCCTGTGTCTGTCCCATGTTCCACGACATTCTATTAGAAGACCTTCTGCGTGATGAGATAATGTCCTGTGTCTGTCCCATGTTCCACGACATTCTATCAGAGGACCTGCTGCATGATGAGGTAATGTCCTGTGTCTGTCCCATGTTCCACGACATTCTATTAGAGGACCTGCTTCGTGATGAGATAATGTCCTGTGTCTGTCCCATGTTCCACGACATTCTATCAGAGGACCTGCTGCATGATGAGATAATGGCCTGTGTCTGTCCCATGTTCCACGACATTCTATCAGAGGACCTGCTGCATGACGAGATACTGTCCTGTGTCTGTCCCATGTTCCACGACATTCTATCAGAGGACCTGCTGCATGTTGAGATACTGTCCTGTGTCTGTCCCATGTTCCACGACATTATATTAGAAGACCTGCTGCGTGATGAGATAATGTCCTGTGTCTGTCCCATGTTCCACGAGATTCTATCAGAGGACCTGCTGCATGATGAGATAATGTCCTGTGTCTGTCCCATGTTCCACGACATTCTATCAGACGACCTGCTGCATGATGAGATAATGTCCTGTGTTTGTCCCATGTTCCACGGCATTCTATTAGAGAACCTGCTGCGTGATGAGATAATGTCCTGTGTCTGTCCCATGTTCCACGACATTCTATTAGAGGACCTGCTTCGTGATGAGATAATGTCCTGTGTCTGTCCCATGTTCTACGACATTCTATCAGAGGACCTGCTGCATGATGAGATAATGTCCTGTGTCTGTCCCATGTTCCACGACATTCTATCAGAGGACCTGCTGCATGACGAGATACTGTCCTGTGTCTGTCCCATGTTCCATGACATTCTATCAGAGGACCTGCTGCATGTTGAGATACTGTCCTGTGTCTGTCCCATGTTCCACGACATTCTATCAGAAGACCTGCTGCGTGATGAGATACTGTCCTGTGTCTGTCCCATGTTCCACGAGATTCTATCAGAGGACCTGCTGCATGATGAGATAATGTCCTGTGTCTGTCCCATGATCCACGACATTCTATCAGACGACCTGCTGCATGATGAGATAATGTCCTGTGTCTGTCCCATGTTCCACGGCATTCTATTAGAGAACCTGCTGCGTGATGAGATAATGTCCTGTGTCCGTCCCATGATCCACGACATTCTATCAGAGGACCTGCTGCATGATGAGGTAATGTCCCGTGTTTGTCCCACTCGGTTGTTACTGTAAATATGTCTTCTGCAGGCATTCGTGTTTTACAATAATAACCGTCTAGGTGTCAGAGAGTTACCATAGTCACCTCTGAATATACGGTATTAAAGTAACATTTGGGAGAGAGTTGGTAATGTAACATCTTGATGGAGTAAAAGTTGTTATGGTAACAATAGAAACACAGAGTAATGTAACGCCTTGATGGGACAACAGGTGTTTAAGTGACATTTAGAACAGAGTGAGGAATGTAAAACTGATGGGACAACATGAATTAAAGTAACAATTGGAACAGAGTGGGTAAAGTAATATTTTGATGGGACAGCAGGAGTCATAGTAACAATTGGAACAGAATGGGTAATGTAAAACTTTGATGGGACAGCATGAGTCAAAGTAACAATTGGAACAGAGTGGTAATGTAGCACTTTGATACATCAAAATGAGTTAAAGTAACAATTGGAACAAAGTGGATAAAATATACCCCGGTGGAGCTAAAAGAATGAAATAAATTCTATTATGTACGAAGTAATCAATAAACGTATGATGAGTTGCTACGCACAGAAAGTGTTACGCGTTGAACATTAACAAGCTGCAGTCAAAATATAAAACCAGTCGGTGTTTGGTATTTAATGGTTTTACCGGCTGCCATTTCAGGTGGTAGCGACGTAATACAAGTTTAGCGTACGGGCAGGGAGTGTTGTGCGGCTGTGCGATGGCTGTTATATCTCAATTGTTGTTTGTTTCAGTGAGTGTGGTCGTTATTAATGTTTTAGCTATGTCTTTCTTTGAATCTACGTATTCACGTGCCGGTAATAGTTTTCTGGTAGCTGTCTGTCGATTTCCCTACACATTTAAAGATCAGAGGTTTTCATTCTCTCTCTCTCTCTCTCTCTCTCTCTCTCTCTCTCTCTCTCTCTCTCTCTCTCTCTCTCTCTCTCTCCTCTCTCTCTCTCTCTCTCTCTCTCTCTCTCTCTCTCTCTCTCGCTAACGTCGTGTCTAGTAATTACTATCTATCTATCTGCTGGCATCGGAAGGTTAGAGGAATTGTCTTCCTCTCGTTCTCTCTTTCTCTCTCTCTCTCTCCCTCTCTCTCTCTCTCTCTCTCTCTCTCTCTCTCTCTCTCTCTCTCTCTCTCTCTCTCTCTCTCTCTCTCTCTCTCGTTGTATGTAGCAGACGTCTGCTAGATTTGAAAGATCAGTGGAATTCACTCCTTCTTCTTCTTCTTCTTCTTCTTCTTCTTCTTCTTCTTCTTCTTCTTCTTCTTCTTCTTCTTCTTATTCTTCTTCTTCTTCTTCTCTCTCTCTCTCTCTCATCTCTTCTCTCTCTCTCTCGTCTCTCTCTCTCTCTCTCTCTCTCTCTCTCTCTCTCTCTCTCACTCTCTGTCGCCCCTGAACATCGTATATAGCACATATCTTCTACACAATTGCTGGCTACAAAAGATCTGGAAAAAGATATCTCACCCTCCTCTCTCCTTCTCCCTAAATCCTCCCGCTGGATTCTCAGGGGGAAAATGTAGCAGACGTGTATCGCTGGTGCTCCCCGCGATAAGAGGTTTTTAGTGCTATCATCACGAACTGAGTTCTCTTGGCGTCCGCTCCCCATCCCCAGATAGCATGAAGACTCTATCCCAGACTATCGCCACTACCGACCACGGAAGCTTTGGTAGGCGCGTGCTTCTTCCGTGGCGGAATCAGCTAGCAGACATCAGAGAGTCAGTTATAATACCAATTTAATCGTTGTAAATCCGATAGGGTCTCGCTGTATTATTTGCTATGATTTATTCTTCTATAGTTATTTGGTAAGTGACAAGATTTACAGGACCCGTTCACACGCTTTGAGGCCTGATGGGTATATGGTGCCCCATATTTTTATAGATCAATCGGCTCTCGATGGGTTGTAGTGTCAGTATCACGTCAGTCACTTTTACTTCCCAATACATTTCCTGGTACCAACTGTTGGAATATCATCAGCAGAGTTGATCTAGAGCATCAAAGCCCGAGATCTGTGGAGAGCCATGAACGCCTACGCCAGCTGGCAGGGCACTTGATGATGACCTACTGTAGGCTGTGTCACTCAGTTTAATAAATCCGCTCGATGGAGATTCGAATGCTTGACTATCGGGCCGAAAGGAAGGCGTGGTAGCGGTCTAAGGAATGCAGACAACTTAAATTGAGTTATGTGAGGAGTACCTTACCAGCAATCAGCATCATCTTGTTTTTTGTGTGTGTAGGTTTTCTGATTCTAAAATTGAGCGTGGACAACGCCCAGTTTCATCCTGGTGTTGTTGATTGCCACCCAGCAAGGCATTGTTATCATATACACGTGTCTGCGGGTCAGCATGGCCCAATGAATAACAGCGCTCTTTCTTAAACTTCCCGTGTGCTGATGCCGAGGAAGCTGGTGTAACTCCCTACACCAGTCTGTTGGACTAAAGTCTTGACTTGGGCACTTAAATTACAAACCTGGACAATGACAGAAACAGAGAAAAGAAAAATCACCACAACAGAAATGAAATTCCTGAGAAGAATACTATACATAATGTATCAAGAAGAGAGAAAATCAGAAATGAAGAAATCGGGACTAAAGTGGGGGTTATAGCAGCGCTAGATTTTATCAGAAAACAGCAGGTTAAATGATTTGGCCATATAACTAGATTAGCAAATAACAGTCTACCTCAACAAGCAATGATGTACAGACCAAACGGAAACAGAGGAAGAGGCCGGCCACGTAAACGATGGATAGAGGGAATTACAGAGTCCATGGGAACATCGATATATGACGCCCATACACGGGCACTCTCCCGCTATTTATGCTTCACCTCGACATCGCAAGGTTCAAGAGGAACCTGATGAGATCAGATGAGATGAGACCATGCTCAGGCTATCTTAGTTTATGTCTTTTTTAGCGCCAGTGTCTCCCCACCTTCTATAAATGTAAATCAGTACCTGGAAGTTTAGTAATCTTTTGGTGATATGACCTCATAGGTTCCTGAAAACTTGTTCGCTACTAGAACCGTGTAATAGATGCGAAAAGTCCTGCTAAAATGTGCAAATACTGTAACATTAATACGACCGATAGCTTTCAGTAGAAATCACGCGACATTAGCTGGAGGAAGAGGCCAATCGATCACATTTATTTTGTTGGTATTATGTGATTGGGACAGGGAAAAGGCCATCACGTGGTTGACAGTAATATGTGCTGTCTACTAGAAGAGCCGCCGTGACCTAGTGGTTAGTGTGCTAGATCACTACGACTGTGGTCCACGTTTTATCCCTGGAAGTGGCAGGATTCGTCGTTCCTACCTGCAGGGTTCTAGTGTTGACCGAGCCTCGATGAGTTTGCATCGGATAATTTTTGGAATGCTCTGGGAATTGTTTGGGGAGACAAGACCACGAGTAAAGGAACCGATTCCCCATCTCTTCAGGATTATGTCTGTGATATATAAATGGAATCAGCATTGGAGGACGAAATATCAATAACATTAGATATGCAGATGATACAGTATTGATTGCAGACGATGCACAGGATCTGCAACAATTAGTAGATGCGGTTGTTGTACACAGTAAGCAACTGGGGTTAGAATTAAATTGTAAAAAGACACAGGTTATGGTCGTCACTAGGAAGAACGAAGTACCACAATGTAAAATACAAGTAAATGGGAGTATTCTTCAACAAGTGAATCGGTACAATTATCTCGGAACAGTCATAACATCTGATGGGAGATGCCTTGAAGAGATTAGAACAAGAATCGCCATGGCGAAAGTAGCCTTTAGCCAAGATGAAAAACATTCTGACCAATTAGAAGATGTCAATTTAAACGAGAAAAAGAGTGTTGAGGGGATACATAGAGCCTGTTCTTTTGTATGGATGTGAAACTTGGACAATGAGCAGTCAAGCTGAAAAGCATCTGATGGCTGCAGAAATGTGGTTTCTGAGGAAAATGCAAAGAATACCATGGACAAACAGAAAAGACCAGTGACCAAGTACTACAGGAGACAAATGAAAATCGTAAATTGATTAGAGAAATTAGACGTAGACAGTCAAAATATTTTGGGACATGTTATGAGAAGAAATGGATTGGAGAACTTAGTGACAACTAGCAAAATCGAAGGAAACAGACCAAGAGGAAGACCGAGAGGAAAATACCTGGATGGCTTGGCCACATGGCTGGACGAAACAGGAGCACTGAGCTGATCCGCGACTCTGGTGATTGAGTGAAATGGCGAGTCATGACCGCCCACGCTTTCCGGCATGGCACATGATTGATTGATGTGAAGATCTAATATTATGAACGGGCGCTGTGGCGCGTTCGAAGCACAGCTACGGGTGATTTGGAAGCAGACCATTTGCGCTGGTTTACATACAATGATATGATTGCCGGTCATTTAGAAGGGAATGGCAAACTACTGGGCGAAAACTTGCCAAGAAATCAGAAACTGACAGAAATGCTGGGGTTGACTGCTACGTTCTTGTAGGGGATATACAACTAACTTAACTTGGTAGTATCTGCAATGGGACTAATGTACTTCTATTTTACGAATGAAAGAACCGCGTTTGAAACATGCCTGAAATGTATTGTCGAAATAGAGACAGTAACAACTACTAAAATTTGGTTGCCAGTACTTTTCAGGAAAATGAACAGGAGAAGGCATTGTGTCGTACAGTAATATGTCTTGTCTTTCAAGGAAAATGAACAGGCCTTCGCAGTATGTCTGACAGTAAAATGTCTTATTTATTAGGGACAATGAACATACGTACGCAGTATGTCTGACACTAATATGTATTGTCTATCAGGGTAAATAAACAGTAGTTCACATTATGTCTTACAGTAACATGTCTTGTTTACCAGAGAAAAAGAGCAGCGTTTACATTGTGTCTGTCAGTAATATGTCTGGTCTGTCAAGGAAACTAAACAGACGATCACATTATGTCTGACAGTAATATGTTGTGTCTATTTTATAACTTTTTGAACACTAAATTGCCTTGAAAATAAACACGGTGTTGATCGCATTATGCAACATGTTTTATCCTGGAAAATGAACAGGTGTTCGTATTTTGCCTAACCGTAATAAGTACTGTACTGTCTTACATATGAAAAGGTAAGGAGGTTGTATACAGGATTTACAATAATATAATTTGATTACCAGGAAGAAAAACAACAACACACTATAGCATTTCACATTTTCGTTGTCTGTAGAAGAACAGAGCAATCGATCACATTAAAACTGAAAGTACATCGTATTGTCTGTCAGATAAAAGTAACAATGTGTCACATCATGTCTAATTGAATATGTTGTTTGCCTCAGAAAAGTCCGTCATATTATCTCTTGCGGAATATGTATTGTCTCCAAGGAAAATGTAGCGATCTATACCATTGCACTCGACGGAATATCGGTTGCATAATGTGACAGATGTGTTGCATTTAGTGAAACTTATGTTGGAACATGTGTAATGAATCCTCGTGGATAAGAGCGAGCACATGGAACTCCCATATGCAAGTTGGGTATTTTGATTACCTGACGGTATTTTGAAACTGGAAAGCTTTGACCGTAAGGTATCTTGGACGAGGTCTGACTAGAAAGTGTAAGCCATACACAAAGGCGAGCCCGTTATCTTGGATGGAATCTGTCTAGGGAGCAAACATTACACAAAAACATGCCGAAGTCAAACACACTGACTGTTAAGATGCATAACTAGTTATGACACACTCCCTTCGAAAGAAACCGCAGCAGCAGCAGCAGCAGCAGAAGAAGAAGGAGAAGAAGAAGAAGAAGAATAGTTGTCATTGTGTTATAGTGTTGTCAGATAATTTAACAACTTAAGTGATGACTACATAAGAAAAGTAAGACTAGTTTTACTACATTATTAGAATAAGCAGAATATTGCGATATGGTACAAACTGTGCTACTGAGGTATAGAATACCATGCCTCACAACAACATTGTCTGTATATCAGATCCCGTAGTCTGGTTACGACACAAGGACAAGGGGAAAAGACTAAAGTTTAATAACGGGAATATCGAAGAATCAAAATAGGACAATATCAAAGTTAATAAATATCTCTTCTTTCTTTTCTCTCTCTCTCTCTCTCTCTCTCGTCTCTCCTTCCCCCCCCCCCCCCCCCACACACACACACACACAGCAATGCCTTCACCAAATAGTAAGTTCGGAGGAACTTTTACCGAAGTTCGAAGAGTTGACATGTTAGTACATATGTCGAGATACGTATTTTGCAAGGTGTTGGAAATGAATGTTTGCTGCTGAGGAGCAGTTTGTTGTGCAACCACAAAACACAAGAGTAAATTAGCTCGAATTTCTGCATCAGAGAGCCGACAACATTTACTATTCCTGAAATCAAAATCGTCAGTGTCAACGATAACATCTGAGTTTTTCAAAGGACTTGGTGAGGTGGTGATGTCTGCTGATACCCCTTTAAACAGAGCAAGAGGATCGACTTCATTGCACTGGGTTTTATCCCATGTAGCTCCTCGGTCTCTCTCTGCAGAGCAGCTACCAACCTGCCGAAAGATTCACACAGAGCACACAGTCCATAACTCCGACAAAGACACCCTTGCTCCCTCCCCAACCCCCTCTCCCAGAGGTCTCTTGAACATACTGCAATCGCGAACCGAATGAATGGAGTCTGAAAACGAACCCAAAATCTGTGAGCTGAGATATAGATGACTTTAACCACTTCACCAAGGAGACTATCTTCCTAAATAAACTCAACAACTAGAACTCAATGCAGTTTTTAGAGAGGTCAAATAGTCAGCTCGTCTCCAGTGACTTAACGCTACAGAAAACTACATGAGTGTTTGTGTCAATGATATTTAAATCAGATTTATCTTGTCTGGTCGAAAACATGGTAAGGGTGAGACCACACACGTTGAAAGTAGGTAGATTTACGAGAAGACCGACCTGGAGGAACATTTAATCTGAAAGATTTGAGATGGCTAACCTCTCATCCATTGCTGTGCAGTGCAATTCGTCAGTGCTATAAAGAACCTTCTGTGGCCATATGAGGTGAAGAGAGAAACAGTTCTGCCCTAGTAACAAATGCAGCTCCATACACGATGAAGGCAACCACAATCGTGGGGGTACTGATTCCAAAAATGGTGCACCTAATTTGTATTCCACATGCATTGCACGGGGTAGCTGAAGAAATTCGCGCAATCTATCCTCATACGGAAAAGCTAATTTCTAATGTGAACAAAATATTCACAAAAGTGCTACTATGAGAGCAGCAATTCATAGAATGCATCTTCCAATCCTCTCCCACATATCCTCACACTCTGTTGGCTCTAATGAGCATTTTATTACTGTATCAGCTATAGTGAAATCGAGTGAGTTGTGGGTAGTTTCAGCGAGGACGAAATTTCCGTGATCAAAGTTGTCACCTTGGTGACAACTAGCAATTTTAGGGGAAAAGAACAAGGGGAAGGCATGGAAGTAAATAGCAAGTTGGCTTGACCACGTGACATGGTCAAGACAAGAACACAGAGCTGATCCACGACTCTGGTGATCATGTAAGATGGCGAAACATGATCGCCCACGCTTGTGGGCATGGCACATGATGAAGTGATAGATGGAGTTCATTTGTTGTTGAAAACTACCAAGTGTATGTAGTTATTGACTGTAATCCTGAGAATGACAGTCACGACTGAACACGGTACGTTTGGTAGTATTATCTGTATATTATTTTTTTTTGCGCTCGCTCGCTCAAGCGTAATCCATACATACTTGTCTAGTAGCACTGGACTGAAGTTTACGTGTGAATTAGCTTCCCCTATTACCAGTGTCCCTCGCCATCAGACGAACGCACTCCAACTTTAGACGTACGTGTAATTTACGTCTCCAAGACAAGGACGAAAAGTCAACATTTTAGTCCAACTGTCCAGGTGTAGAGGTTGAACTCCTTACCTCGGAATCAACACATCGAATGTTTTTTCCGGCCATGCTGACCTTTATCTGTATTCTATTTTTCTGGAGCCAGTCAGCATGCGAGCAATTATTTGGTCACTAAATGAAGACTGCTAACGACTGTCTGGAAGAGTCAGGTGAAGGGAGGCCAATTTATGCAACTATAGGAACGAGACACACATTTGTAGAATTGCAGATTCGTGTTTAGAATAAGTATGAGAATAGAGTTAAAAGAGTAGTTTAGAGTAATTATGAGCATAGAATTAAACGGTGCTTTTAGAGTAATAATGTAGATAGAATAGTAGAGTATTTTTGAATAATGATGCGCATAAAATGAAAATATTATTGCTGAACAAATGATGTAGATAGTATAATAGAGTTTGTCAAAAATAATTATGTACATAGAATAGTGTAATGTTTAGAACGTTTTTAAAAGCATTCATGACACTATAAAGTGCCACCTGTCTGGCGCTGGAACGTCCAGTTTTCCTCCCCACGGCGCTTGACGGCAAAATTGACAGATGATGATAATTAAACATATTCAAAGAAGTCATATACAGTAATAATTTCCAGAGCCATATCGGAGCGGAGCCAGGTGAAAGCTGATGAATTAGTCCGGCGCCCTGTCCCTCCTCCTCCCCTATTTCCCGTTGTCCTTCGATATCATTTCTTATTCACACAGGAATTAATACAACTAGCTAAAGTCCCTGCTGTTTCTGTGACTAACTACCTCTATGACCAAATTCTGACCAACTGTTGAAGTTTCTACTACCTCTTTGACTAACTGTTGAAGTTCCAGACACCTCTGCGACTAACTGTTGAAATACTGCTACCGCTGCGACTAAATGCTGTATTTCCTGCCTATTTTGTGACTAACTGTTGAAGTTCATAATACCACTGTGTCTAAATGCTAATTTCCTTCATTCACTGTGACAACTGTTTAAGTCCCCTTGCTCTTTTGTGTTTTGTAAATGAATAGCCCGTATTCGTTAGCTTGGCGCTATGATTTTGTTTCGCCTCATAAATCTCACTGTACCGGTTCGCCATTATTTATGAGTCTATTACTTTAATACGAGGGTAAATTAATTAGTAAGTCACAAATGGCTGTAGAAAAATAACTAAAGATGATAACAACTTGAAACCAGTTAATTTTTATACATACATTGCCGCAGAAGTCGGATGTGTCAGCCTAACGGTATAAGAACGCAGCTCTGCTGTAAACAGACACAACGCAGTCACGTCCAAAAAAGAAAAACTCCGGATGAACGCAGAAGAAGAAGAATATATACATTGTCCCTTTATTTCTCAACATAATTTCCGCCAACAAAAATGTACTTATCCCATCGTTTTATCAGTTCTCCCAAACCCGCTGTATAGAACTGCGTACTTTTTCTTCATTGACCTGCCATCCCACAGAATTGTGTGACTTACTTATTGACTTACCATCGTAACGTTTTATACCCAGCTATGCACCGCTTTACGGGACAAACATTTGTCAGCATAAACAGGAAACCCTACCTTGGAGGGAGACATTTCACGAATGACGCCGAAGTTGAATATGAAGTGAAAACGTGGTTTAGAAAACAGAGCACGCAGGTCTATGCAGGCCGGTTTAGGAAGACTAATAAAACGATGGGATAAGTGCATCAATGTTGGTGGAAATTATGTTGTGAAATAAAGGGACAATGTATCTATAAAAATAAACTGGTTTCAAGTTATCATCTTTAGTTATTTTTCTACAGCCATTTGTGACTTACTTATTGACTTACCCTCGTAGCCAATCACTTCACGCTGGCTCACTACACAGTGTCTGTATGTCTACCTTTCTGTCTGTAATGAAGGCAATGAAGAAACGCAAGACAGAGAAACCGGAAATTATGTTAACATTACGGACCTGCTCTTGCGTATTCCGAACATGATGACATGAGTTCTTGAACAAAAACTAGGTCTTCCGTGAACACATTAGCGGGAACATACATGTAGTTCCCGCCTGGAAGCGACGCAAGTGCCAGTCTTGTTACCATATATCGATGTGGCTCCTCTCCAAGATGGCAACATGAGCCCGTGGCTAACTCTTGTTGGACTCTTATGTTGTATCTGTGTGTATGTGCACGCGCGCGTATGTGTGTGCGTTACCTGTGTAATAATCCTAGTGTTAACAGATGTATTATATTTATTATGTACTTCCACAGTGTGCAGTCTGGTTGTTCACAAGAGATGTCATGAATTCGTCTGCTTTGCCTGCCCAGGCGCCGACAATGGCCCAGATTCAGACGTAAGTTCCCGCAGTTTTGTCTCTTGAATGAACTTCACAATTTCAGTGTGTGTTAATTTCTGCACGTCATCGTTAACGTGTGCTTACACTTGCTAGCAGATAATTGTGTACGATCGGTAGTTTGAAATGAACTATTAATATAGTCAACCGCCTCTGCTATATTTGCCTTCGATGCCAGGATGACATCTTACTCATTGCCACTAATACCTGCATGTTCAGCATAGTACAACGGTTAACTCTTAGTATCTCAGAAATCTCAGTTTTACACACTCAGTCCGCTAGTATCTTTCGGGTTATGATAGGTAATAGTAATTTAAAGCTCTTTTCTTCAGATAAAAGAAGGTAAAAATACCACCGCGTGTCAACATACAGATTACCAGAAGGAACACGTAGAAATACTGGGATCAAATTTGCTAACAAATAAGTAATTAACTCTTTCTTTACACGTCTTGATATTGGACATATGGCGCCAGCCTGATATTTTCTAATCCAGTTGACACTCGAGAGGCATGTTGTCAGTATCATTCCGGCCTCGTTTACTTCCCTGGACATTTATCTAGTACGCACTTTAAACTTGGGCGACCTGGGAGCCCGTGTGAATGTTACAAATCCGCCTCGGTGCGAATTGGAATCCACTACCACCAGGTGCACAGGCAAACTTAACCACCGCACCACTGCGGCTTCCGTGGAACAGAATACAAGCCATATCATTTATTTATTTTGTATCTGTAATCTCAACTAGCACAGCCACAATAAGTGGAGTGTGTTAAATTTGGGAGACTTTATTAGTCTTCTTCAAGCAGGGGACTCTATAGTAATAGTTAAATTGGTATTCGTGTGGAAGATCCACTGTATGCTACCTTCTCGCGTCATTCACACAGTCCCAGGAGTGGGAAACGCCTGTTATTCAGTAAGTCTCATCTCATCATGTTCCTCTTGTACCTTGCGGTGTCGAGGTGAAGTACAAACTTCGTGAGAGTGCCCGGTTATGGGCTTCGTATATCGACATTCCCATGGATTCTGTTATTCCCTCAGTCCAACGTTTACGTGGTCGGCCTCTTCCTCTGTTTCCATCTGGTCTGTACATCATTGCCTGTTGTGGCATGCTGTCGACTGGTAGCCTACTTGCATGGCCAAACCATTTGACTTGCTGCCTTCTAATAAAATCTAGAGCAGCTTTAACCCCTACTTTAGTCCTGATTTCTTCATTTCTGATCTTATCTCTTCTTGATACGTTGAGTATTCTTCTCAGAAACCTCATTTCTGTTGTTGTGATTTTTCTTTTCTCTTTTTCTGTCATTGTCCAGGTTTGGCATTGGTAACAGAGAGTTGGTAGGAAGATTGTGTTGTAAAGTGCTTTCTTAGTAGTTATTGATACATGTTTGTTCTTTAGTATTGGTGCCATTTGTCCAATGAGTTGATTTGCCTTATTGCACCTATTTTCGATCTCGTCTTCTGATCTGCCATTTGATGATATTATACTTCCTAGGTACTTGAAGCTCTTTACTTGTTTCAAGGGATGTTCGTTTAGGTGAATTGTTGCTGTTTGTTCTTCTTTAGTTATAGTCATTACCTCTGTTTTGCTTGTGCTAATTTTCATGTTATGTTCCCTACACATTTCGTTTAGACTATTCATGTGGTCTTGTAATTCAGCTTCTGATTTTGCTATTAGTGCTTGGTCGTCCGCAAACAGGAGTTCTCTAATGGTTAGATTTGCAGATGGTTCTTCTTCTGTGTTCTCGTCATGCGGTATTCTTGCTGTCTCTGCTTGGCTGGTTTCTTTACATATGTTGTCTATATATGTTATGAACAAGAGAGGGGACAGGACACAACCTTGTCGTACTCCAGATCTTATGGTGAAGGGTTCTGAGTGTTCTCCAGTTGCTCTCACTATGCATTCACTGTTGTTGTATAAACTTCTGCATAGGTTTGTTAGATGTGTACTCACTCCATATTGTTTAAGGATTTCCCACAGCTTGTTTCTATCTACCCTATCAAATGCCTTTTCTTGGTCGACAAAGGCTAAGTAGAGTGTTTCATTGAATTCAATTGATTTTTCTATAAGTTGTCTAAGAGCAAAAATGGCGTCTGTGCATCCTTTGTTTTTCCTAAATCCAAGCTGCGTTTCGCTTAGCTGGGGTTCTAAAGTAGTTCGTAATCTTTTTTCAAGAATTTTGCAAAATATTTTCCCAGTATGACTCAACAGTGAAATGCCTCTGTATTGTGTGCAATCTCTTTTGCTGCCTTTGTTTTTCCAAATTGGGATAATTATGGCATTTCCCCAGTCTCGTGGTGTCTGTTGTTCTACCCAAACATGGTTGAATAGTCTATGTAGCCAAGCTGTTCCTACTTCCCTTGCTGCTTTAATTAGTTCATTTGGTATTTCATCCTGTCCTGGTGATTTGTTTAATGGGGCTAATCTGATGGCTTCTATAATTTCTTCTTTTAGTATGTCTGGTTCTAGTTCCTCGGTGACATCTGTGTAGGTCTCTTGAATTCCTGTGACATCTGATGGGATGTTGAGAAGTTGTTCGAAATACTGCTTCCATCTTATTAGGATCTGTTTTTGTTCACTTATTGGTTCTCCATTTTCGCTGTTAATTATTTCAGTTGGGTCAAAGGGTTCTCCTCTGGTTCGCATTGCACTTATCTTTTTGTAGAAGTTTCTGGTTGCCTCCTTGTAGTTTTTATTTAGGGTTTCTCCATACTCTTCCCAGTCTTTTTGTTTTTCCCTCTTTACTATTCTACTCACATGTCTTCTCGCTATTCTGTATTCTCTGTAATCACATTCCTGTTTGCTCTTCAAACCACTTTTTATATTTTTCCTTTTTTTCTTTTACCGCTTTCTTTACTTCTGCGTCCCACCAACTTGTTATTTTCTTATCCGTGTTTTGCATTTTTCGTGGTTCCGCATGTTATTTTTGCAGTATTTAAAATGCTTGATTTGAATATCTCCCATTCTTCTTCCACTGTTTTTCTTTCCGTAGGTAATTTTACAAAGAGTTCAGTTAGTTCTTTCTCATAATGTTCCCTTACTGCCTCGTCTTTAAGGTTTTTTAAGTTTACTGATTCGCATGGCATGTATTTTCCTGCTCTTTGTCTTCTTCTTCTAATGGTTCTTATTGTGGCAACGACTGCTTTATGATCTGTGTTTATACTGAAATTGGGCACTGCTCTTGCATCTAATATTCAGTAAGTAAGTAATGTATTTGGAAATTAGCTTCGTTTTTGGAGGACACAGTTAATAAACAATAGTGATAATAATGTTGAGGAACGGCTGGCCGAGTGTCTAGAATGCCGGTTTCTCCTTCGGGAGACCTGGGTTCGAATCCTCGGTAAGCATGGTCTTTTTTCTGTCGTGGGGAAAAATTAAAACCCCAACCTGCACAGTTCGCGTCGATTGCCCTAGCCAGGCGGCCTTAATTCCTCAGGCTCAGGACACCCTCCTCCCTCCCCTGTCACACACCTCAAGGTACTATATAGGCAGTAAATGACAGACATATAATAGTGTTAAGATACAATTAGCAGAGAATGAGTGGTAATAGAAGAGAAACAAGTATCTTTGTGGAAGCATACTGCTTACTATCTGTCTTTGTTTGATTTAAGGTCTTTGTGAACTGAAATGCTCATCGTTTGTATAATTATTATCTTAGTTTACATGGCGTACTTACAAGGGTAAGTTAATAAGTAAGTCACAAATGGCTGTAGAAAAATAACTAAATATGATAACAACTTGAAACCAGTTTATTTTTTATACATACATTGTCCCTTTATTTCTCAACATAATTTCCACCAACATTGATGCACTTATCCCATCGTTTTATCAGTCCTCCCAAACCGGTTGCATGGAACTGCGTGCTCTGTAGTCTAAACCACGTTTTCACCTCACATTCAACTTCGGCGTCATTCGCGAAATGTCTCCCGCCAAGGTGGGATATCAGTGGCCTTAGCCCTTAGCGATTTCCCGTAAAGCGGTGCGTAGTTGAGTAGAAAAAGTTACTAGGGCGAGTCAATAAGTAAGTCACACAGTTCTGTGGGATGGCAGATCAATGAAAACAAAGCACGCAGTTCTACGCAGCTGGTGTGGGAGGACTGATAAAACGATAGGATAAGTGCATCAATGTTGGTGGAAATTATGTTGAGAAATAAAGGGACAATATATGTATAAAAATAAACTAGTTTCAAGTAGTTATCATATTTCATATCCAGTTGGGAGTCTTCGTGGCGAAGTGGTCAAGCCGTTTGAAGTCGACCCTGTGGACTTTTAAGCGACTGTTTAAAAAACATATTTAGTTATTTTTTCTACAGCAATTTGTGACATACTTATTAACTTACACTCGTACTTTTCTCATTCCCTGTTTCATAACGTCCCCTTCATGATTACGTGTTATGTGAACACTTTGCCGTCGTGATTACTTTTTATTTGAATATTCTGTCCACATGGAAACTAAACATTTTGTTCTGATTACTCCTTGGTTGAACACTTCGTTCTCATGGTTACTTCTTATTTGAACACTTTGTCCTCATGATTACTAATTGAACACTTTGTCCTCATAAATACTTCTTGGTTGAACACTTTTTACTCATGACTATTTCTTGTTTGAACAATTTGCACCCATTACTGCTTCTTATTTGAACAGTTTGTCCTCTATGACTGCTTCCTGTCTTGAACACTTTGTTCTCATGACTATTTCCTGTTTGAACACGTTGTCCTCACTGACTACTTCCTGTTTGAACTCTGCACTCATGACTACTTCCTGTTTCAACAGTGCACTTATGACTACTTCCTGTTTGACCACTTTGGCCTCGTGGTTACTTCCTGTTTGAATACTTTGCCTTCTTGATTACTTGTTAAGTAAAAACACTGTCATCGTGGTTACACGTTATCTGAAGTATCGGACTTTGTAAATACTTGTCCTCCTGAAGACCATATTGATCGGGTTATATTTATACTGCTTGCTAGAAACCTCACTACTACACATAACTTTTCCACCGTGACTTGAAGTCTTGATGGGCGTGATTACCTGGCTGGATGGGCGACGTGGCCTTTGTGAGATTACAGCACTTGAGTGCTGATGCCCTATTGATTATTTGAGGAGTTTCATTGGGGACGTTAAGACATTCGTGGCCTGGTTTTTATTACTACACGAAGAAATGGGAAACAGGAGAATTCACAGCGGCGATCAGAAGTCAAGATCAATATTTTTGGCGTATTGATCAGCATTCTTAGACTGATGCCACACAGGAAGACCCATAGATGTAATAATGTCAATATGTGAAGATATAACAACATTTGGCCAGCTGTTTGTTTGTTTTGTTGTATACATATATAGTTTTTGTGATAACATTTTAGTTTTCTCAACAACAAAAAAAGAAAAAAAAAAAAAAGAGAAACAAAAAACAAAAACAAAACTGCTTGTCTCATTTTTAAATGGGTTAAAGGCAAGGCGGTCGACTTCATTGCCCGGGGTTAGGCTTCGTCTTCTTCTTTCGTTCGCTTGAAGTGCATTGTCTATATCTGCAGTGTTGTCTCTTGTATAAACTTCGGTGTCTTTTTGTAAGTTCGCTCTGTGGTCGATACAGTTTGTCGGGTGCTATCCAAGAAGCCCCATCTTCGGTCCGTACAGCCGCTTGCCGACAGCGTCTGACCGAGCAGGAAACGAACTCTATAGCTCCAGAGTCGACCCCCGGTTGTTTCCGCATAGTTGCTAAAATTGCATTCGTGAACCGACTGATGGAGTCCTAAAATGAATCCACTACCTTTATAGCTCGAAACAGTCGGCTCGACCACTTCGCTAAGATTCGACCACTTCGCTACGATTTGACCTCTTCGCCACAGCTTGACGACTTCGCTACGGCTTGACCACTTAGCTACGATTTGACCACTTCGCCACAGCTTGACGACTTCGCCACGGCTTGACCACTTTGCTACGGCTTGACCACTTCGCTACGTCTTGACCACTTCGCTACGGCTTGACTACTTCGTCACGGCCTGACCACTTCGCCACTGCTTGGCCACTTTGCTACGGTTTGACCAAATGGCCACGGCTTGACACCTCGCCACGGCTTGACCACTTCGGCATGGTTTGCCATCACAGCAGTCTATAGCTTCGATATATACAGCACACTCAATAGAATTTCCGTCCATCGCTTACTTCTAGCATGATCAACGTGGACACGAGACCTGCGTTAGGTCCTTTACCGAGAACACTGGGTGTCTGATTAACTGTCCAGAGATTTGGACGTATCAACGTTGAGGGGAAAATACCACGAGAAGTGTATCCGCAACTGGACTCGAACTCATTATTTTTGGAGTTAGACCCGAACTTCTAATTTCTAAATCACCAGAAAACGTTGTCGAATACCATTCCTCTAACATCTAAGACGCCAGGCCCGAATGAAAATAGTCATATGATTAAATCTGTGCTTTGAGACTATGAAACCAGAAACCTACTACTTCTTGATTCGAGTCATTGACCTGGAGATTTGAATGAATCGAGAAAGCTGTCGAAGTAAGACTAGGCATCTTTGCAGCTAGAAATGTAAGGCATAGCTTTGACTTCTAACGCACTGGGGCCCTGCACATTGGCTTTGTCTACGGGGTATTAGGTCGAAAACTATACTCTTCCTTCGCGTGGTTTGACGGGAACCGCTGTACTGGTAAGCTATTGAATTAGTCACTGCACTGTCACACACACACACGCATCCACAAATACATGCACATATCCGTACACACTATACACCCGCACCTTCACACACACATACTCCACATTTCTACCTTCCACATACTTAGACGCAAACGTTACCTCATCGACAAACCTCTGCAGAGGCAGATTAAGAAACAAGCATCCACATTAACCACGCACATATACACATCACGATTTGGGCGCCAGGCAAGGAGAAATACATCGTGAAAACAATCGGGGAATAACACACATGGAGAGTATATTTCTTCTTCTTCTTCTTCTTCTTCTTCTTCTTCTTCTTCTTCTTCTTCTTCTTCTTCTTCTTCTTCTTCTTCTTCTTCTTCTTCTTCTTCTTCTTCTTCTTCTCCTTCTTCTTCTTCTTCTACTACTTCTTCTTCTTCTTCTTCTTCTTCTTCTTCTTCTTCTTCTTCTTCTTCTTCTTCTTCTTTCTTCTTCTTCTTCTTCTTCTTCTTCTTCTTCTTCTTCTTCTTCCACTTCTTCTTCTTCTTCTTCTTCTTCTTCTTCTTCTTCTTCTTCTTCTTCTTCTTCTTCTTCTTCTTCTTCTTCTTCTTCTTCTTCTTCTTCTTCTTCTTCTTCTTCTTCTTCTTCTTCTTCTTCTTCAGCATTCCGAGCCATTGGGGTTCTTTGCTGCATATACAAACCATCTCCATACGTCACTCTGGTTGACCTTCTCTTGCCAGTCGCTGATTCCAAGTGCTGTAGGTCTGTATGTATATTATCTCTCCACCGTCTTCTTGGCCTACCTCGGGGTCTACGGTCATTTATTTCCTGAGTGTAAGCGAGTTTGTTTCCCTATTATCTTCCATTCTTTCTATATGTCCCCAGCCATTGCAGTCTATTAGCCTTCATGATACCAGTGATTAGCGGGGACTTAAACAGATCATAAATGTCTTTGTTGCTTCTTCTTTTCCACTCTCCACTTTGTGTATCCCTAATGGGCCCAAAGATGCGTCTTAAGACTTTGTTCTCAAAGGTTTGTAACAAGGCTTCGTCTCCTTTAGTTGTACTCCAGGTTTCAGAGCCATACAGCACAACTGGTCTAATCAGTGTTTTGTATATTGTGATCTTGGTGTTACGAGATAGCGCATTTGATTTTAGCAGATGTTGTAGTGCATAGTATATCTTATTTCCAGAGTTGATTCTAGCTTGTATTTCTTCCCTTATTATGTTGGAGCAGTTGAAGATTGTACCCAGGTATTTGTATGTTTCCGTTCTTTTAATGGTCATATTATCTATTTGTATGTGGCCAGAGTTTTTAGCCGTTCCTTCTCTTGAAATTACCATATATTCTCTCTTATCTTGGTTGATAACCAGCACCATTTGTTTAGCTTTTTCCTGTAAGTGAGTCAATATTCAATATTTCCAATGTCTTTTGTTCATTTTCCCGTATAATATCTATATCATCTGCATAACCAAGCAGTTGGATGTTCCTCCAATAGCACATTCCTCCTTTACCTTCCTTACAACTTTCTCTAGAGCCAGATTGAAAAGGAGCGGCGATAGTGCATCACCCTGTTTCAAGCCAGATGTTATTTGGAAAGGGTCTGATTTCCTGCCTTTATATGTTACTTTATTATAAGTATCTTCCATGCATAGTCTGGTCATGTTGATTAACTTCCTTGGTATTCCACATTCCTGCATAGCATTCCATAGACTATTTCTATGGACACTATCATAAGCCTTTTTAAAATCCACAAAAATATTATGGAGATCTCTTTTATATTCCCAACTTTTCTCGGCTATTTGTCGTAAGATAAATATCTGATCTATTGTTGATCTGTTTTGTCTGAAACCCGCCTGGTAGTCGCCTAATATGTCTTCTGAATATGGTTTTAGTCTATTTAGTAATACCGCGGATAGTATCTTATAGCTTATGGACAGGAGTGATATTCCTCTATAATTTTCACATTGGAACTTGTCTCCTTTCTTAAAGATAGGTATCAATAATGACTCTTTCCAGTCATGGGGTAATTCTTCTGTCCTCCATAGTTTTATTATTAGTTCGTATATCTTTAGATGTAATGCATGGCCGCCTGCCTTTATAAATTCAGTATATTTCGCTTCAATAAATTACACTACTTATAAATGGTAAATTACTGTCAGTTCTTCAGCAGATTTGTACTTATAGTTCTTGACGATATGGTCCAGCTGACCATGCCGCTGAGTATGCATGTTACTTGTCAAGGAAATTTCGTCATTTGTAGGTTCAAATGACGGTTCGGTTTATCAGCATGAATCTTGAAAAGGATGAATACACAGTGGAAAAGTATAAGATGTGTTATTGTAGCATGCAAAAATGAGCTGTTGGCGAGCGATGTATGGAAAACTAATCCACACTCAAAAAACCAGTCCAGTGCACTAGAAATAGTAGCACGTTTATGGACTACGCTCGAATGCAAAGCGAGTAGCGAGTGGGAAAAAAGGGGGTGGGTTCCTTAGCAGTAACCTGCTGTGGGTAGTTAAGTGTTAAGTCCATCTTTCTTTTTTTTAGATTTTAGGTCTGAGTGCATAGAGGAATAGGTGGCAGTCTTTCCCTAACGTAGCGAACGGCGAGCCCAGAACACTCGTCTAACCTCGCTCATACCATTACCAGCGCAACTTCCTAACCGTTCCAATAACGCGCTCGCAATGTTTATAATAGTCAAGACATCTTTTAAGGCTCAGACATGGAGTTGCTTCTGCTGCAAGCACATGACAGTTTTAGCACCTAGTAACAAACAGACTTTACTTTCAGAACACCGCAAATTGGACGCAGTTCCTGTCTTACATTTGGCCCTTCTAACCACTCACCTTGCGGACATCAATTATCTATTGTGCATGTTGCATTACACATAAATGAGCCCATAGGTTCATAAACGAAGGGAATGGTTTAAAAGTACGTATAACTCACACAGATTCAGCACCGACATCGAAAGCTGCGTGACAAGGCGCATAAGAACAGCCCTTCTGACAGATGATTAATGACTTTGTTTTCATGCCTGCGGGAGTACATTATGATTACCAGGTCTTGGTAACTGCATTCCTTATGTCAAGGACCAGCCGAGACTATATTATTTTCCGTGTGTCTTCTTTGACGGTGGGTGATTCCCATACCGCGCCGTAATGACATAGAAATAGCGATTAGGGTGAGTGGCGGACAGAAGGGAAGTGTTGATTGCGAATGACGGTGCTATTATTTGTGCATAGAACGAAAAAGACTGATTATAGATCGAGCGAGGTCGCTTTTCCAATTATTAACGGTAGTAGAGAGGACGCTCTGTGGAGAAGAGGTTACGAATGCGATTCGTAATTCGTTCGAAACACTGCTGCTATTTGGCAGCAGACTGTTTTGCGTTGGTTTCCCAGACAAAGGTATGAGTGCCGGTGGTTCAGAAAGCAATGGCAAACTATTGAACTTGCCAAGAAATCACGGACAACCAAACAATGCTGGGGTTGAATGCGACGTCCTGTAAAGGATATGCGATTATCTAACAGAGAGGCATTAAATTAAGTACAAATATGAGAGGATGGAGCCGTCGTGGCATGGTAAATAGTTCTGCAGGTTACAAAGAAAATGGTACTGGCTTAGATCTCTGCAGTTACATACGCCCCCCCCCCCCTCCCGCGAGTACGACTTTAGAGTCTAGAATATGGGGTTGTAAAACAGTTTGCAACTCGACTGCCTTATTCATCATCATCATTTGCCATGCGTATGCGGTCATGTTTCGCCATCTCACTCGATCACCAGAGTCGTGGATCAGCTCATTATTCCTGTCTCGACAATGCCACGTGGCCAAGCCATCCAGATATTTACTTCTTTGCTGCCGTTCCCTTGTTCACTTCCCCTCGATCTTGCCAGTTGTCACCAAGTTCTCCAATTTATTTCTTCTCATAAAGTGACCAAAACATGTTGACTGCCTACGTCTAATTTCTTTAATGAGTTTACGATTTTCATTTGTTTCTTGTAGGACTTAGTCATTGGCTTTTCTGTCTATCCATGATCTTTTGTATCAATACAAACAGTACTATATGTGTTTGTTTATGAAAATAAGTAGTTGTTAACAGGCTGTAGTAGTACTCGAAGTATTATTATTAGTGGTAGTAGTAGATGTTGTAGTAATTATTAAACGTATTAGTAGTAGGTGTAGTAGTAGTAGTAGTAGTAACATCGGCTGCAGTAGTAGTAATAGGTGTAGTTGTAGTTGACGTAGTAGTATTAGAAGCATATTATTATTATTATTATTATTATTATTAGTAGTAGTAGTAGTAGCAGCAGCAGCAATAGCACCAGCAGCAGTAGCAGTACCAGCAGCAGCAGTAGAAGAGTAAGTGGTGGTGGTATCAATGGAAGAAGAACGAGAAAAAAAAGAAGTAGTTTACTGTAGAAAATATTCATACATAATAACGCAAGATGAGTCTCATATAGGAGTACAAGAGCTTCTCTGTGTAAGGAAAGGAGACAAGGAAGAGTATTGATCGTCACCCCTTAGTAACATGACCTAGACTAACTTAAACTCTTTTATATCGCATCCCTATGGCTATGTTTGTACGTTTGATAGGTTTTGAGTGCGTAAACATTGGTTTTGTTTTTGTTACAGGAAACATTGTTCAACGAGGTTTTTCTATTTTCACTTCGCCTTTTGAAGTTAGTACTAGCTCCATGCTGACTTGATTATGATTATCAAACTGATAGACGAGTTGATCGTTGTAAGTTTATGGATTTCAATTTAGCACTAACTCTTGAGAGTCTTCGTGGCAAAGTGGTTAAAACGCCCGACATGCAAATCGTGACTTCGTTTCGGGAATGCATTCGGTTCACGACTGTAATTTTCTCAGAGACTTCTGGGAGTCGTGCTCTGTGCAACACTTTCGGCAGACCGCTCTTCGGAAAGAGACCGAGCCATATGAGATAAAACCCGGAGCAACGAATTCGACCCTTTCGCCTTGTAAACTACCCCTTGCTGATTTTAATATCAATACCAGACTGATATAGTTAATCGTTGTATGCCGATGAATTTATTACGGGGAGCTTGGAGATCTTTTGAACATTTCCAGAGTGCACTTATGACAACTTCTATTGAATTGATGTATTTCAAACCTATCGTGTTCACGTTTACCTATATAAATCTTTATCTTGGTTCGCCCACATGTCTACGCGTCTTTATTGTCCCTTGAAGCCATTGAAGCAACATGAGAAAGAAATTCACTGGTATTGATCGATGCTTTTATTATTCTCGAACTGACTGCTTCCCGCTCTGTTTGTGCTTTATTTGCCTCTTACGGTATCATTATGGCACATTATTTGTTGCTGTGGGGAGCATTTTGCTCTGTATGGCCTAAGTATAGCACAACAACTGGGTCCAAAAGTATAGAAAGACTTTCAAAGCGAGCGAGGGCAATGAGAATATACCACGCACATGATATTGCGATCTGTCTTGGCGAAACCTCACTTCAGTGGTCGGAATCATACACTTATTTAGTAGCAATGCAGGCAAAAATAGGAACCAGATAAAGATATTAAAATAGAATGCAAAAAAAAAAAAAAATAACTAGAGGAGGTTTTATAGCACTAGGAAATTTGTGGAAGGCAAAAGCAATTACACTTAGCACAAAGCTTAGAATATTTAACTTTAACTTTAAATCAGGAGTAATGTATGGATGAATCACGGAGACTACAACTACTACTACTAATAAACTACAATCTGTCAACAGGTGTCTGCGCAGAATAGGTAGGCGCGGCACAAACACCAACTCGGATCTCAGTTTGAGATCCAGACATATTCCAGTGAATCGAGGGGTGAGGAAACGACGCAGGATATGACATACATTGAGAAAACCTGAGGACAGTATAACTAGAGATCCTTTGCCTGCAATCCACAGGTCGAACAGAAAATAGGAACACCTAAAAACACAAACGAGAAGGGAATTAGAGACATCATAATGTGGGAAGACCATAACTCGACGAGATAGCAAATGTTAGGACGGCTTAGAGTTAGTTGAGGGCATATGTCTCAATGGGAGATACAGGGCGAAAGAAGATTGACGCTGTTAGATGACAATGTAAGATGACATTGTTAGATGACATTGTTAGACGCAAAGGAAAGGAAGTTCAGTTCAAATCACGCACCAGATAAAACGCTGAAGGCAAACCTCCATTCCAACGTACCGCCTTCAATTGACACACTAGTGCTTACTGAAAAACATGTGCTCTGCGACACAGGCACCATCAAAAGACGCATTCCTCTTACCAGATGTCCATAGCTTGACATTATATTTGTCTGTTAGCTAATGTGTCCTCTGATGTTTACTACTTTTCTTTGCTTCTATCAGTGCTAATCAATACTAGTGAATATATATATCTCTCTTCTCTTATAGTTTGTGTGGATACTGATCCACCGTTCGGATTCACGCATACGCTTAATACTTACACATTTATCGCCATTACTCGCCAGCTTATCCGGGTGTTTACATGCCTGCCGAACAACAGTTTTGCTAATTAGTGTTTCCGACAACTCGCTAACATTCTCCAGCTTGTAGAGACAAGACAGACGTCCAGGGATGGAGCTGTAGTTAGCTTATACCCTAGAGCTGTTACACTTCGGCCGCACGGCTTGGTCTCTCGGTTCCCATGACAACGGTTAGGGGACGTAGTAAAAACACGCCTGTCAAACAGCTAGACAGATAGTAACCCTAGAGTTGTGCTTTCCTCTTCCCCCCCCCCCCCCCCGTTATTTATTTGGCTGGATACCTTCCATCCTAATTACACAACTAATACAAGTGTGACGCATGGTGGCTTCATATGTAGAGATTTGTGAGGTCGTTAGTAGCGGCGGTGGATTAAACGTGGACACCGTTGCCGCTGGTTTTATGGTTGTACCGAAGATTACTCACTTATCAAGTGTCTTAGGAAACCCAAGTAACATCGTGACCATGGACAGGGTGACAGCTCCGTGTAGACTTGAAAAAGCTAATCGCACGTACTGTACCGGACGTTGCAACCAACCCCAGCATTTATTGATTGTGATTTACTAGGTGATTTTACTGTCAGTAATTTACTTATCGCCGAGAAAGCAGTGAAAACTATTGAACGTATAAATTGCCTAGAAAATTACCCGCAGTTGATCGCAACATCCTGAGAAGGACATGCCAAACAAATTTAATAAATAAAGTTTTAAACAAAGTTTTCAAATGCTTTCTTAGTGGCCGACGCTCAAACCATCGAAACCAACGCAATGCGATCCGGTATGTCGGGGAATCGCCAAACTGCGCCTACTAACTCCAAAACAACAGCCGCCCGCGTAAAATAGTGTCATGTTGATGTCATTTACTGCTAATATAGTACCTTGCGGTGTTTGGCGGGGGAAGGGGTGTGTCTTTGAGCCTGAGAAATTAAGGCCGCCTGGCTAGTGCAGTCGCCGTGAACTGTGCAGGTTAGGATTTTCTTTTTGCCCCCGACAGAACAAAATCCCAAACCTTACCGAGGATTCGAAATCGAGTTTCCCGAAGGAGAATCCGGCGTTCTGGCCAGTCGCTCCAGAGTATGAACATTTATTTCAAAGTAATCAGAGAATGAACATTTCCACGTAGTCAGAGAATGAAAATTTCCGCGTAATTAGAGAATGAACATTTCGTTGTAAACAAAGCATGAAATTTCAGCGTAAACGAAGAGTAAACATCTCAGCGTAAAGAAAAAAAAAAATGTAGTTTCCAGTAAGCAACGTTTAAACAGTTCATTTAAGCGTAAACGGAGAATAGCTATTTTAGTATTGACATAGAATAGACATACCAGCGTAACAGGGGATTCAATATATCAGCATAAATAGAACACTCGTATATTGGCATCACCAGTTCATGAATATATAAGCATAAGCATGGAACAAATATATCACCGTAAGCAGTAAATGAACATTTCAGCCTATCAACCTATGTAGCGAATAATCATTTGAGTATTGACCTAGAATGGACATATCAGTCTAAACAGAAAAGAACTTGTGCACTGTCTGTGTGTTTGTCTAGGTGTGTCTACGTGTCGTACTCACAGTGATGAGACGAGGTGGTGACACTCAGAACTCGACTTCTGATGTCAGCGATATCTTTAGGGACTTTTATATCGCGGAGAAAGAGGAGAGGGAGGTGGAGAAAGGAAGAGAGAAAAAGAGAGCGAGAGAGGTCGACACAAAAATAAAAGGGGGGGGGGGAGAAAGCAGAGAGAGGGGGAAGGAAAGGGAGGGGGAAAGGAGAAAGAGAGAGGGACAGCAAGGGAGAAAGGGGGGAGAGAGAGAGAGAGAGAGAGAGAGAGAGAGAGAGAGAGAGAGAGAGAGAGAGAGAGGATGGAGGGAGGGAGAAAGAGAGATTTTGCCTACATTCAGTTGTTGGTAATACCATGTCGTTAATGATTTCATGTCAGCCTCATTGGTTAGCTACTGATCTGATCCTTTGCTTGTCGCAGAGGGGAGAATGAAGGGAAATTCCCGGGCCTGGTTGATACATTAGTGGGATTAATGTCAGCATTATTATGTGTCCTGCCAGCTGACACAGGCGTGCATTTGCGTCACCGCCGTTCTCGGGCCTTGGTGTAATTAAACAATTCTGTTGATGATATTCCCCCACGCCGCCGTCCACAGTCCATCTAGCACCATTTCTCTCAGTATGTCCGTGTCTTTTGTGTTGGTGATCTGTCCAGTCGTCACGATCTTGCCCATAACCTCAATTCTCATGACATAACCATGGAACCCTGGATTAAATTAGTAAGACAAAATACAGGACCCATTTCCCACGCCTTCGCGCGTATTAGGTACATGTAGCTTGTTCCACATTCGATGGATGATGTGCTCGGTATCTCACCTGCCGTTTTTACTTCCCATAGCATTTCCTGCTAATGCTTTTATACTTGGTGACAACTGGCAAGATCGAAGGTAAGATACTAAGTGGAAAACCGAGAAGTAAATACCTGGATGGCTTGACCACGTGGCATGGTCGAGACAGGAACACGGAGCTGATCCACGACTCTGGTGATCGAGTGAGATGGCAGAACATGACCGCCCACGCTTACCAGCATGGCACATGATGGATGGATGGATGGCTTTTCTACTGAAACAACATGGGAACCCAGATCAATTTATCTGAAATCCCCACTGCCAGGGACATACAAATACAGACGCCACGTGGCCGACAGGCGAGATATAAGTTCGATGTTTTTATTATTCCCGGATTTGGAGTTTTAAAATTGGCCTGAGTGTCCATGTAAACCAACCTGAAGTGGATACCAAAATGTTTTGGGGAGTAAAGGCGGCCTGTGTTTGACTGACCACAAGACCCACCGAGTGTTGAGTGGTCTATACAAAAGTACCCAGTAAAAGTGACCGTGTAAAAGGATCCTGTGCTTACTTCGGTCTATTATTCACATTGCCTTGAGTGTAAACAGTCATCTCACGTGATCAACAGTGTCTCGGATCAGGTGGTTTGTTCTTGTCCCTATTATACATGCGGCCAAGCCATCCAGATGTGAGTCTCTCGTCTTCTTCTGGCTATTTTCCTATTATGTTCGCCAGCTGTCACAAAGTTTTTAAAGTTTATTTCTTCTCATATTATGCCTAAAGATGTGGACTATGTTTGTCTAATTTCTGTAATCAATTTACATTATTTATTTGTTTCTTCAAGGACTGTCTCTTAGGGTGTTATGTCTGCTCATGTTTCCTACAAACCACATCTTGTTTCTCATCCTGTCTGCTTAATGTTCATATTTCGCATGCATACATGCATACAACAGTCTATATTATATATACTATTTTAACATTCTGTTTCTCACTGCAATAAACAGCTTTCAATTGGCCAGTGTATTTTCAATCTTGCTAAAGTCTATTTTGCCATGGTGATTCTTATTTTTATCTCCACACGTTCCTCACCTTCCGTCAGATGTTATTACTGCTCCAAGATAATTCGCCCAGTTGCCTGACTGAGGATTTTCTCACTTTCTTGGATGTTACATAGTGGTAGTTCATTCCTCTATGAGATGACCATAATTTGTCTAATCATAATGTACGGTGAATGTATAACGGTGGATTCCTCTTGCCTTCGGCTGGTTTGTCTACAGTTTAACCCCGCCATCATATGTGTAAAGGGACGAAACCTGCAAAACATCAATGTGAATGTAGAGTAAATGGCTCTTATAGGCGGATTGGACATATGGTGCTATCCCCATATTTCTATTGACCAGTCTATACCCCCCCCCATATTTCTATAGACCAATCAGCACTCAATGGGTGACGTGATCAATGTCACACCGGCCAAAGTAGCAGGAGGAGGGGAGAGGTTATGTATGACGTCTGTTGTGCTTCAATGGCCGTGTTATAGAGATGTGCGGTATTCTATAGAGATATCTGGCCCATCAGCTAACTTGTCTCCATTCAATCACCACTTCCTGTGTTACTCCAAGGCCCATTGTTCAAGCGGCTAACCTCTGTATCTAGAGGAGACTCTACCAGCTATCATCCTGTGGGTGCCCCTAGTATTAGAACACGCTCCTGACCTAGCCATCAAGCAGCATTTGCATATGATTAAACTTTTCCAGCAATATATGTAAGATAGAGGTTTCGAAGCAAACCCACTGAGTCACAGAGAGACGCGCCGAGTCGTAACATAGATAGATGTCCTTGTTCAGGGTCGGGAGAAGAAAGATCGGCCACCGTATCTTATAAAACTGTGAACTAGAAATGTGAATTTCTTTTAAGTATTTCACACCCCTGCGGCAGTTTTGCCATGAAGTGATCCGCTGCGAGCCGTTTTATCATGGGGACAATCACATGGTATCGGTAGATGGGGCTGACATTCTTATCGAACTACGATCCAGCACAAATAACTTTAGGTGTGATTACGGAGTTCGACAAACCAGATGTGCGTTCACAATCGAACGTTTCTAGCAAAATCTTCTTCAATGAACATAAACGTTTGAAATAAAACTACGAAAGCATGACCTTATTGAAAGCCGATATTTTATATCTGAACACCACACAGATTGTCCACATAATAGATTGCATCACACATTACCTTAATTTCTTTTAGAGTTATCACTAGTTTACTAGTTTACATGCTTTCCGGCATGGCACGTGATTGATTGATTGAATCAAAGTTGAATTCTCATTTGGCGGACAACCCAGCCTCTACACGTGGGTGCTTGAGATTTCGGCACATTAACATAAAGTCATAACATAGTATATGTGAAATCTTACCACTTCATAGCCTTATGGTCTCTTGTGGCATAGAATGACTTTGATGTGGAGCTCTAGCTTGTAGGTTTATAAACCACTCCACTGTCCTTTTAAAACCTCTCCACGGTCCTTATTGATGTTGTGGCCCAGTTTGATTCTAGGGTCATCTCTTGATGGCAACATTTAAGTATTTTAATCAGACGTTAGCCTTTGGGCTTTAGCATTTCCCCAAGGGCTTATTGTTGCTGCTATCTTACTTGCCCAGCGCAATTGTCTCATTTAATCGAGTACTGAACGATGTGATTAAGCCATCCATTTAAAGCTTCGTGGAGCTTAGTAGTCATGTTTGATTTATTTTTCACTGTCTGAAGACTTCTGGTTTGTTTTTTAAAATTAACTGTTGTGTAGAACAGCTGTGCTGGTCTCCCTGGCGAAGGTGTTAACGACTTTCTCCGTAATCCCGTATATCCACGTGAGGAACACAGCTGCTTGAAATTCGGCAGTGGATAGCGTCGCGTTGGTTACTGACCGGGTATGAGGGCCGGTCACTCAGAAAGCAATGGCAAACTACTGAGCGTAATCTTGCCAAGAACATAAAAAGCAGCTGAAAAATGCTGGTGTTGACTGCAACGTCCGGTAAGGGATATGCAACTTTAAAAAGAAAAAATCAGCTGTACCATTGAGCGAATTAGTCAGACTCGGGCTGTGTGAGGAAGCTGGTTGTCGTGAAGGAAAAGCAGTTATTCTTGTGAGTGTTTTGATGTCAATTTCCGAATTGATGGTTCCACCTTTTGGCAGGACATCCACGAGAATAACTGTACCATTGAGCGAATTAGTCAGACTCGGGTTGTGTGAGGAAGCTGGTTGTCGTGAAGGAGAAGCAGTTATTCTTGTGAGTGTTTTGATGTCAATTTCCGAATTGATGGTTCCACCTTTTGGTAGGACATCCACGAGAATAACCCTATTAATGTCCCCAAAAACAGTGAGTATGACTTTACTGAGTTATTTTGAATTTTTTCCTCGCTGGTGATTGAGGATGATGCCACTCCATTGACTGCCTTTTTGTCTCCGACTCAAAATGGTGAACCCATGTTTCGTTTCCTGTCACAATGTTTGACCAAAAAAAAAAATACCCCCATCTGTTTCGTACCTTCGCAATAATGCCGAACAAACTGTTTTTCTTTGGGCCCTACGGTCCTCTGTGATTGATTGATTGGTTGATTGATTTAGGAACCGACATCACAGCATTCGGGGCATTCCCATAAGCGCTCTGTCCCCATCCTCAGCAGCCAGCGAAGAGTTCCAACACTAATAGTACCAGTAGCAATCTGATTATATGTCCGCCTCGCCTTTCCTCTGAGCGTCGATCGTCGGCCAGATCCCCTCGTCACCCCTCGCTGTCGCATTCTTGCCAGACCATGGTGATCCATTTGCTCCTCCGAGGTGTACACGTGCTCCCACAAGGCCGCAACCACGTCTTCCTTATCATGCATCAATACTCCACCAAGTTCTGCAGAGCCAGCCAATCTGTCCGCCTGTTAATTCCCCAGCACACCAGCATGCCCCGGAGAAAAGATCCAGACGATGCTTGTCACCTGTGACTTCCCAAGCGAAGCAAGCCACTCTGCACGAAGCTTGCCTGTCCTCACCCTACTTAGCATGCTTTCTGAGTCAGTTACAATCACGATGAGTGTGTTTATCGTATTCTCCATCCAGCGGAAAGCTGCACTGACCGCCTCCACCTCCATTCTTAAGCTAGATGTTGTGGTACTGTCCTCTGTGAGAGCTCGATGAACCCATCGTGCACACACCCTTGAATATCCCAGATTTTCGAACATTTCAATCGCACTACCTCTGCTTAATGAAAGCTGCATGGACAATTGTTGACTTGTGGTTCTCCTACCTTTGCGAATCATGATTTCACCACGTTCCAACACGATGTGACAGGTAACTGTGGCAGGATGTCCAGAGCGCGGCTTATCAGCCAGCACTATATGCCCACTTCCAGAAACCAAAACTCTATGCGCCCGGCGTTTAACTGTGCTTCTATCGACTGCAAAAGCGTCAGACATAGCACACAAACGTTTGTGAATGTTAAAACAGTTTCTTTCTCTGCGATCAAAATTCTATGCTTATAAACGTACGTCATTAATTTAATATCTGCCATTTCAACGGTTTTGCATCGCGGTTAGAATTGGTTTAAAGAGGTGCAGTTTGGTATACACCAGTGTTTCCCAACCTTTTTTGTGCTATGCCCCACCTAAGCCTTTCTAAAATTCTTATGCTCCCCCTCCCCCTCCCCCCCCCCCTAAACATATGCATCATTTTTAATATTCAAAAATTGAAATGTTCACTAAAGAAACTTGAATTTTTTTTTTTAGAAGGGCTCACGGTTCCCAGAGGGGCCAGAGCCGCCCCCCCCCCCCCCCCCCGCTCCAGGTCCCGCATCCCTGTGTGTCGGTTATGTTGGGTGAATTTTTATTTTTATTTTTTTTGGGGGGGGGGGGGGGGGGGGGGGGTTGGCGGTTACCCCAGATAAGCTGGTTCCCCCCTCCCCCTTTTTTGTGTGGACCCTTAGTCTCACTGTGAGCTATTGCCCACAGTGGTCCACCAGCCCACATCTAAGGTGAAGATATGTGATGGGTTTTTGTTTGATCATCCCGGCCCCCAACCAGACCAGGCGCACTACTGCGGGGAGAGCAGTAAATGCACCCGATCCTAGCCAGAGGACCGATAATCACTAGGAAATAAATCATTGAGCAAACACAGTAAGTAAATTTTCAAAACATATAATGGAGAACTGACATTCAAGTACAAAATAATTTTAATGAAAGATTTTTCTATATTATTTTAATGATTAGTAATTATTTAAATTTAGTGAGATCCTTGCGCTTGATGCTTGCTGCAAAGCGATTTTATGTCAGGTTTCAGTTTAATTAACTTCAGTCTCAAGTATCCCCGTTTTGTTATATCCAGCCGATTTCTTCCATTTTCGAACTGCCCCCCTTAACAATTGAATTGCCTCTCCCCCCCCCCCCCCCCTGTGGGGCTTGGGCCCCAGGTTGGGAAACACTTGTATACACCATCAATAGATTGTTAACTTAAATTGGTGCAAATGTAATACTTCTATCTTTATAACTAGCTGAGATAATAATTGAGGTGCATACATTTCTAACCTACCCTCGTATATTGTAATGATGAGTAACTATCCTGTCCCGATGTGTATCTCTGTCCACAAGTATGCATCTTCCTGTGGTAGAGAATCTCCGCTTGTCTTCCCCCCCCCCCCCCCCCCCCCCCCCACTGTAATAGACAACACGAATTATGCATGACGCAAAAGTGGTAGATTATAGATTACTAACCATCGTCAGTTGCTATTCATTCATGGAAGAGAGCAGATGGACTGTGTTGTCTAATAAAACCTAGACCAGTGGTTCTCAACCGGTGGGGAATCCCCCCCCCCCCCAGGGGGGAATTTTAGTGTTTCCAGGGGAGGGGAGGGGGAATGAAGATCATTTCAAGATCGCGTTAATACAAGAACCGATTACTTGATATTGCTTTTCCCTTCATACTTTATAGTTATGCACGTCTCATCCTTCCAAAATTCATTTTATAAAGTAAGTAGACCCACAAATCACGTTTTATGTTGATGTCTAGACCTGTTTTAACATATTTACCTTCCATTTTTACGTATACTTTGTAGGGGTGGGGGGATTTTAGGTAGGAAATGTGAAAGGGAGGAATGACGTTCTGAAATGAAAATATGGTGAGGGGGGGGGGGGGGGGGGGGGGGGGGGGGGGCATGAGCCAAATTTTTGATAGGAAGGGGGGGGGGGGGTGACGTTCTTAGAATATGGTGAAGGGGGGCACGGCGCCAAAAAAGGTTGAGAACCACTGACCTAGACACGTCATTTCTTTGGAGGATAAACCAGTTTCCATGAGAGAGTTGTCCTCTCTTAGCAAGGATTCCCCTTTTATACATACTACTTTGAGGGAGATTCAGCTACGAAACAAAAAAATCTTATGGTTGGCCGGGAACGAGAGTTGTCAAAATTGTTTGAATGAGACAAGATGAATACAGGTTGCTGTGTTGTTGACTTTGTCAGGCTTTTAAAGAGGAGGTCTTCCTCCTACGTCTATCTGTGTATCCCGTAACCCCATGATATTTTTTTTATTTTGCGCTCGCTCGCTTTGAACTCAAGCGTAGTCGATACACACTACTTCTGGTTGTTCTGAATTGAATTTTGCGTGTGGATTAGCTTTCCCTATTAACAGTGTTCCTCGCCATCAGGCGAACCCACTTCGACGTTAGAGGTACTTGTAATTTAAGTCCCCAAGTCAAGGACAATAGATAAGTATTTTAGTCCAACTTTCCGGAGTAGGAGTTGAACTCCTTACCTCGGCATCAGCACATCGGATGTTTAAGAACACGCGTTCGTGTCCATTCAGCGATGCTGACCTACATCCCAAGAAATTGAAGAATGCCAGGGTGACTCTCGGTTACGTCAGTGTTCATACACTTACAGACATTCACACATATTCAAATTGATACAATTCCTCGTGTTGACATCCACACCAAGACCACATCAATTTTAATCAGACATATTCTTTCCAAGGACACTTCAGATATTCTCTTCAACAGTTATTCAAACAGTCTTCTAATTATCCTATATTAAAGCTGTGTAGTTATACATGTAAAATACTATTTTGTTGTCACTAAGCGAGTGTGAACTTGTGACGTGATTAGTCGGTCATACGTCTGATTCTGATCTTGATATATGTGTCTGTCTAAACTATCATTCTATTCCATACATCTCTAATCAATGTACACCATTCACCTAGGTGTTTACATTGTATAACTTTGTGTCTGAGTGCGTTAAGGGTGGGTTTAGATTGTATGTTGAAAACTAACTTTCAATCTATTATAAAATAGTCAACTTATTCGGGTAGAGCTTAAGATCTCCCGGGATCTTGTGATAGACCCATAATCTACTTTTTTGATGTGTTAATTTAACTTCCATTGTCCTATATTTCCACTCACTCAGACTCAAAACATTCAATATTTTTACAAGTACAACTGCTTGGATAAAATGTTTTAACTGGATAGCAAATGATAGAAACGGATTGGCGTCAGTTGATTGAGGGCCCGTGTCCCAGTAAAGTAAAGGCTCATTTGCATACCTTTACCTGACAACATGCCCGTGTTACAATAAAGTAAAGGATTCCTGTGCATACCTTTATCTGACAAAACGCCTGTGTTCCAGTAAAATAAAGGATTTCTTTGCATACCTTTTCCTGACAAAATGCCCGTGTTCCAGTAAAGTAAAGGACTCCTTTGCATACCTTACGGGGCATTGGGCGTATTATGCGGGGCCCATAGTTTTATAGACCAGTCGGCAGTTAGGGGATGACGTTCTCAGTACAACACCGGCTGCTTTTATTTTCCAAGAAAATTCCTGGTACTTAAAAAATCCGCTGCGATGCTGACTCCATTCCTGACGACTGGGCCGGCTGATGAGTGTCTAGCCAATACGCCACTGTGGATTGCGAGCGGAAGCTAAATGACCAGGCTCCATGAAGGAGTCGAATGTGCTGGTCAGTTGATTCATCTGTTGGATCATCAGACATGAGAGCTCCCGAAACGCGTGTTCGGCACATTGACTTCTTGCTGTTCTGATGGCGTTCATTTAACTCATTAAATGCCATGGGTTGATTAATCGTCTTATGTGCCTTCCCGTATTTGTCATGAAATATCGCCGTCATGAAATATCGGCCGTCATGAAATATCGCCGAAATGATTTCATTGCGTTATAATACAACACGTCATTCTACCATAATAACAACCTTAAAGTCATAACTGTGACAAATCCCGACTTTCTATTTTCCGCCATCTATTTTTATTTGATAAAGACCTACTTTTTCTTTGGCCCTGTTAAATAACACAGACGCAATGTATTGTCATGAATAATTAAGACGAGAGGCCTGGAGGTTTCGCTTAGGGCCGAGTGAACTTCAGCCTGAGTCATCTGGAAATGATCTCTTTGGACGCCTACCACTTCCTCTCACGCAGACTTCAGGTTACAAAGAGAACAACAGAGAGGAGGGGAAGAGTGGGGGATGAATTATCTAATAAAGATTACCTGCAGTGCTAATTGCTGGTAGCACGCTTAGACAAGCACATTCCTTGTACATTAAATGTGAATCCTGACAAAATGCAATTAAGACAACCAGTAAAATCATTGAATGAGCGACTTTGTGTCCGTTATCGCTACTTTTTCTAAGAATTACTTCACTTCTCTCCGAGTAAACCATTGGTGCTCAGTCTTTTGTAACATTGCGCGATGTGTTATTAGCTCTTACTTGTGTGTCCCAAATAACGTGTCATACGTCTCTCTCTCTCTCTCTCTCTCTCTCTCTCTCTCTCTCTCTCTCACACACACACACACACACACACACACACTCTTATGTAAGTATGTATTGCAAGTTGCAGGTATGAATGTGTGCGTGTGTGTTTATGAATGTGCGTGTGTACGTGTGTCTTTCTGTCTCATTACATGGTAATGTGCATTGTTTATGTTTACAAAATCCATTTAACAGTGTGTTTTTTTTTTCTCTATGCGAATATAACATGCACAATTGATGAAGAAAAGATGAGTGATTGGAAGGGCCGAATGTAAGACGGGCTGCATGCCCAGTGTGTGACCCTTTGAAAATAAAGTTCGTTCGTTCGTTCTCTCTCTCTTTTTCTCTTTCTCGCTCTCGCTCTCTCTCGAAATAAACGCAAATCGCTTCTTCCAAATCTCCCGCAGCAGATTTCGAACCCTGGACTTGGTATGATGGGGAATTGTGAAACGCGTTCACTGCTCTTAAACCACAGCGCCGGCTCGGTCAGCGTATACTGGTGAAATAAAGCCGCCCCAAAAACGAAATGAGTGAAGCACAGTATGCATTTCTGGAGGGCAAAGATACAAATAGTGCAATGTACAAATTACGAACACTAATAGAGAGATCAATAGACACACATAAAGACATGTGTGCTTCATAGATTATTCCAAGTCATTTGATAAAGTCAGAGGTGAACTGATACATCGTGAACTGATAAAAATGTTGGAAGATATCAACATTGATGGGAAAGATCTCATAATAATAAAGAATATTTACTGGAAACAGGTAGAAGCATGTAAATTGGGACATAAAAAGGGAGTTATGAACAACTAAAGCTAGGAGTAAAAGAAGGGTGTAATTTATGACCGGATCTCTTTTCTGCCACTATTGTGAAGTAAGTTAAGTAATACTGAGAAAGATAAAAGTATACGAATTGGGAGTTATAATATAAGCTATCTATGCTATGCATATGAGACAGTATTAATGGTTGAAAATGCAAACGATATATAACAACTTTTAGATATTACTATATCAGAAAATAATAAAAATAAAAACTCTTTGAATATGAAGAAAACCACACCAAAAAATATGGTTATATCAAAGAAAAAGGTCACACCAAAATGTGAGATAACAATACAAGAGAAAATGCTTAACGAAGTTGATAAATTTAAATACCTAAGGGCAGTTAAAACACCAGATAGACGATGTTCAACAGAGATTAATAGCAGATTAGGTGAGGCAAACGCTCAGAAACCACATCTCTGTTGTTTCCACGTTCTTCCTAATTTGTTCATTTACATTCCAAGATTCACCGCCATACTGGAAAACTGGTTCTATATAGCACTTCAGCACTCTCTTTCTTACATTCAATGATAGTGACTTATTGCATAAGATACTCTTCATTTTCTTAAATGCAGATTTTGCTATCCCTATTCTGCTCTTCATCTCTATTGTACATCTTCTATCTGATGTTATACATGCCCCTAGGTATTTAAAATTATCGACCTGGTTATGAATGTTCCCTTCTATTTCCATTTCACATTTGGGTGTCACCTTTTTCTTTGATATCACCATTGTTACTGTTTTCTTGATATTCAAGGAGAGTTCTTTCTTTGCACTGTCTGTTACTACAATGTCCAACAATTGTTGTAGGCCGTTTGCATTATCCACCACCAAAACTGTGTCATCTGCATAGCGTATATTGTTTATATTATAACCTCCACACATACACACGAACTGTGTTCTCTGTGAGTAGCATTTGATGCTTCATTTATTTCTTTACGGTGCTGTATTAACTTCAGCCAGAGAGACATGCGAAGGAGGATTAAGTATCATATCACAGATACAAACATAACTGTGTAAGATGATCGCTATTGTAAACTGATAATAGTTTTCAGCCACGTTGTGAAAAGCTGTAAATATCATAGCATATATCTATACAATGTGGAATAGCTGCAGTTTACCATTACACGCTGGGCAAGTTAGTGTGGTGGTTAGGACGTTATACTGACTATGACATGAGCGCTGTTGGACAGCAGGTCGATGCCAGCTCTCGTTATTCGCTACGGGAGGGAAAGACTGGCCAACTATTCGTCCGTGCACTCAGCCCTGCTAACGAGAATGTGATGGTTCTAACACTTCACATACCTACAGGTGGTTCCTGCTACCCCCCCCCCCCCCCACACACACACACGCGCACACGCACGCACGCACGCAGACACACACACACACACCTGCCTTATACCTACCTACTTATGTACGTACCTACCTATCTACCGCCTACCTATCTACATTCAAACATACTTACACACATTCTCCTCTCTCTCTCTCTCTCTCTCTCTCCTCTCTCTCTCTCTCTCTCTCTCTCTCCTCTCTCTCTCTCTCTCTCTTTCTCTCGAACACACACACACACACACACACACACACACACAGCATTACACATCTGTATAAATAAGGTGGAGAACACAGAGCGAATATCATAATTATTTGAAAGACGTGACACACACACACACACACACACACACACACACACACACACACACACACACACACCACACACACACACACACAACACACACAACAACACACACACAAACCGTTATATTTATATCTTCGAGACACAAACCCAAAAGTTGAACAGGATATGAGTGTGAATATTTATTTATTTACCAGTGAGAAGGCACAACGTCCTTGAATGTCCTGTAATCTTAAAAAAGATATACATTATTTATAGTGTCATCTGAGTAACCGAGAAAGGACATCTTTTTCTGCTTTGAAACCGCTCGTTACAATAGTCATATACTGATAGCAATATAATCGTGCATACATTAAACCCATTTCTTTGTAGTTTAATATCACTCCCTCCTATTATTTACCGATTATGTCTGGTAAGGAGCAATATTCTTGTCCGCGAACAAAACGCTGACAAATCACAGATCTGAATTTCACCGCCGCGTCCTTAGGCTAATTGTGAACTGAAATCCTTGGTTCCACGACAGAAGAATGAATACACACAGTCAATGATATGTCTTCTGTGAGAGTAGGGAGACGCGAGAAATCAGTAGCGGTTATGTTGATCTCCTTTTAATCATAATTACCAAAGAAGCTTTTACTGGCAAATGGTGTGGGTTATGGAATGCCGGGGGATTATTGACAAGAAAAATGTGTTTGCGTTGGAATGGAGGAAAAAATAACAGCCGCCGAAAGCTCAGCATTCATTAGTTGGTAATCTTGTTTTTACAGCATGGTGTCATCAGCCTGGAGATCGGGTAGCCTGCTGGCGAGAAAACTGGCGTCACAATTCGAGAGGTGATGGGTTTTCGACCCTTGTAAGGCGAATCTTTGCTGTCCTCATCAGAGCCGTGGTTACGAAGTTATGGTGTTCGCCCCGTGCTCGCACGGTATAGGGTTCAATAGTCTCTGCACAGGCTGGAATTTGTTTTCAAGAAACATTAGTACCTAATGATATCACACGTCCCTGGCCTCTTGGGTGGTGAGATCTGATACTAACCTTCTCAGATAAGGTCGGGAAAAATACGGAAGTCCCGTGTGCAAGTGTGCACTTTAAAACAATGCCTATAAAATCCTACTGCAGTTGAAAATCGCAAAGAGTAGGCCTTAAAGCCATGTCCTTACAAAAAGGTTGAAAAGAAAACCTGTTCATGGGTCGGCAGAGCCCGTTACCTTGAATGTAATCTGTCTAGAGAAAATAACCGTTACATGTTCGGGTCGGGGACACTGACCTTTGTGTTGCAAAACTAGGCGTGACGCACTCGCCTCAAAAGAGAGGACATAGGTCCACGTGCTTTGAGAAGACAGATAAAAGCGTGAAATGCAGCTTGGGTGGAACGAAGGGAATTTATTTTCAAAGGGTTAAGAAGTGGGCACGCAGGCCCGTCTGACATACTGCCCTTCTTGTGTCGCTGCTCTAATTAATTAATTAATTCATTCATTCATTCATTCATTCATCCATTCATTCATTCATCCATTCATCATGTATGCAGCTAATCTTAGACTACAACGTCAGCAGAACCAATATGCATGATAAACGCATGGAAAGTGTCATAATCATAAGACATGACTCACTAAAACGTAATATTTACGTTGCAATTATAAGTAGCTACGGTGGATGTAACATACCACAAGTAGGATGAGTGCTTGCCGTGTGTATGGGCTTCCTCTGCACCACGTAACTCATATGATTACCTTCTGTTGTTTCTGCCGATGCTTTCATTAACCCACTCTATCCTAACTCGTGTCTAAAATCCGCGTGCCTCATACATTCAGTGTTTGATGATTGGTAAAGGATCACTTCATTGCTCACGGATATTCCCATAAGTGCTTCAGTCTCTGAAGATCGCGCAAAGCAGAATCTGTACCACAGTAGCACAGATTCTGTAGCACTATCGAGGAACCATATAATATATATATATATATATATATATTATATATATATATATATTATATATATATATATATATATATATATATATATATATATATATATCAAATACTGAAGTATTTGAAAGATCAGGTTGTGTGACGGTTTATTCCATGCTCAGGACATCTAAGGAGGATGGATGATGGTAGAATACCAAAAGGACATCTTTTTTGGTGAATTACAGATGGGTAAGAGATCTCAGGGTTGGCCTCTACTACGATACAAAGATGTGTGTAAGCGGGACATGATTGATACAGGCATTGATAATGCACAGTGGGTGCAAGTCGCCTCTGAACGTGTTGCATGGAGGGCAAAGATCAGAAATGGAATAAAGGCGAGAAAATTATTGCAGATAAGTCACAAACCGAGCGTGTGAGACGCAAGATGGTGCATAATGGCGGAAAATGACCACGTGTTCACATGCACCCACTGTGAACGGACATTTACAGCGCGAATTGGCCTTTTCAGTCACATTCGCTACCGCCATATGTGAAAGTTATTATGCCTTTTTAAAGCACAAACTATCGTCTGTCAAGACGGCAAGGTGCCAATGATGATTATGATGATAATGATGATATATATATATATATATATATATATATATATATATATATATATATATATAATAATATATATATTATATATATATATATATATATATATATATATATATATATATATATATATATATATATATATATATATCTTACAAGCACTTGGAATCAACGACTGGCAAGAGAGGGTCCACCAGAGAGACGAATGGAGACGGATTGTATCTGCAGCAAAGAACCTCAATGGCTCGGAACGCTGAAGAAGAAGAAGAAGAAGAAGATAATATATATATATATATATATATATATATATATATATATATATATATATATATATATATATATATATATATATCAGAACCATTCATTGGGACGCAGAGGTGTTTCCAAGGCACCAGGGCCGGGTTATATACTGGCCAAGACCTATTGACGCGTCCTCGTCGAGCGTCCTGGGCAACAGTTCCCTTCGGGGTCCTGGCTAAGGTCAGTAGGATCGCCGATTCCTCCGAAGTCGGAGAGTGTCTGCCTGTACGGCGAGGAACCACCAGTCTGCACACCAATAAGCCAGACATGGGACAACGGATACTCACGCAAACCTCAAGTCCTGTATGACATCACACTGATGTTGGGCAACAGGATGCCTTCATCCGACATACAGGACTTCGCGTTCGAGCTCAAGCCAACGAACACAAGCAAGCAAGCAAGCAAGAACCATTCATGTTGTAAACTTTCTTTTTGTATGTAGTTTGTCTTGACACTTTCATTGTGTGGATTTGAACCCACTCTATCAGAGCTGCATCTGTAACTGTTGTCTTAGACAGCTATTGTATTATCGTCTTCTGCTACAAATTGTTAGAGTTTTAAGAATAGCTTATGGACAGTGTCGGATATAGTTAAGTATGTGATCACGTTCAGCCACATACACACGCGCGCGCACACACAATATATGTAATAGAGGAGCGCTGTTGTCATAGGCAGTTCATAAATAAACACACATGTATTGTTTGGCGCTCACAGAAGTAGAAGAAAGATGTGAGAATTAGAGGACGCACCAGATAACATAAAAATTGAAAGCTATAGTTACCGACCGAGATTCGAACCTGTCGCCTCCAAATGGCGACAGCTCCTTGCTGCAGGAATAAGTGGAATTCGACGCATTAGGGTGTGGCGCTGACAGTGGCGTGAACACTGGGGGACGATGGCCAGACGCTAAGCCAGCTCTCAACATTCGCTACAGGGGTAAATTCTAGCCACCAATGCCTCTGTGCACTACAACATATGATGGTCCTAACACTTCTCACACCAACAGTGGGTTCCAGGTACAAGACCTATCTATACATATACATCTTTCATGTTGGGCAATCTATACATATACGTCCTTCATGTTGGGGTATCTATACATATACATCCTTCATGTTGGGGAATCTATCTATACATATACATCCTTCATGTTGGGGAATCTATACATATACATCCTTCATGTTGGGGAATCTGTACATATACATCCTTCATGTTGGGGAATCTATCTATACATATACATCCTTCATGTTGGGGAATCTATCTATACATATACATCCTTCATGTTGGGGAATCTGTACATATACATCCTTCATGTTGGGGTATCTATCTATACATATACACCCTTCATGTTGGGGAATCTATCTATACATATACATCCTTCATGTTGGGGAATCTATCTATACATATACATCCTTCATGTTGGGGAATCTATCTATACATATACATCCTTCATGTTGGGGAATCTATACATATACACCCTTCATGTTGGGGAATCTATCTATACATATACATCCTTCATGTTGGGGAATCTGTACATATACATCCTTCATGTTGGGGAATCTGTACATATACATCCTTCATGTTGGGGAATCTATCTATACATATACATCCTTCATGTTGGGGAATCTGTACATATACATCCTTCATGTTGGGGAATCTATACATATACATCCTTCATGTTGGGGAATCTGTACATATACATCCTTCAGGTTGGGGAATCTATACATATACACCCTTCATGTTGGGGAATCTATCTATACATATACATCCTTCATGTTGGGGAATCTATACATATACACCCTTCATGTTGGGGAATCTGTACATATACATCCTTCAGGTTGGGGAATCTATACATATACACCCTTCATGTTGGGGAATCTATCTATACATATACATCCTTCATGCTGGGGAATCTATACATATACATCCTTCAGGTTGGGGAATCTATACATATACACCCTTCATGTTGGGGAATCTATCTATACATATACATCCTTCATGTTGGGGAATCTATACATATACACCCTTCATGTTGGGGAATCTATCTATACATATACATCCTTCATGTTGGGGTATCTATACATATACTTCCTTCATGTTGGGGAATCTATACATATACATCCTTCATGCTGGGGAATCTGTACATATACATCCTTCATGTTGGGGAATCTATCTATACATATACACCCTTCATGTTGGGGAATCTATCTATACATATACATCCTTCAGGTTGGGGAATCTATCTATACATATACATCCTTCAGGTTGGGGAATCTATCTATACATATACATCCTTCAGGTTGGGGAATCTATCTATACATATACATCCTTCAGGTTGGGGAATCTATACATATACATCCTTCATGTTGGGGAATCTATCTATACATATACATCCTTCAGGTTGGGGAATCTATACATATACATCCTTCATGTTGGGGAATCTATCTATACATATACATCCTTCAGGTTGGGGAATCTATACATATACATCCTTCATGTTGGGGAATCTATCTATACATATACATCCTTCAGGTTGGGGAATCTATACATATACACCCTTCATGTTGGGGAATCTATCTATACATATACATCCTTCATGCTGGGGAATCTATACATATACATCCTTCATGTTGGGGAATCTATACATATACATCCTTCATGTTTGGGAATCTAAACATATACATCCTTCATGTTAGGGGGGTCTACTGCTTTGTGTTTGTACTAGTAAATTAAAAGCAATAATCGCACCGGCTGCTATCCATTGAAATACATCTGTTATCTGTACAAATCCAACAGCAGGCAGCTGACTATTTCGTAATGCCCTAGCATGACACGTGTCGCATTTTTAATGAGAGCGGTATTAAACATTAATTGTGATGTAGTGGTGTAGTCACGACGCTTGGCATATGTAGTCTAAGTGTGTAGGCGGGTAGGCGGGCGTGATTGTCTGTGTGTGTGTGTGTGTGTGTGTGTGTGTGTGTGTGTGGGTGGGTGGGTGGGAGGGGGGGGGGGGTTTGATGACTTGAATATGTGGATAGGTGAGTATGAGGGTAAATAGGTAGAGGGGGGAGAGACATGAGTAGGAGCTGTAGAGGGAATATGTTCATAAAGGTTGCCGAGTTAAGAACCGACATGACAGCAATAGGGACATCCCCATACGTTCTCCGTCCTTATCTTCAACAGCCAGCGAAGAGTCCCAATACTAATGCTACCAGTTGCAATCTGATTATGTGTCCGTCTGTAGGATGTTTCTAGTGTAAACTGCATTTAGACTTTAACTGTATACGTCCATTAAGAGTTAACAATATAAAGAACTGCAGGTTAAGCAACACAGGAGATCAAACAATCATGTACATATGATAGGCCATTTAGCTGAACTCACTTCTTGCAGACATGGTAAATACTGCCACTGGAGAATAAGAGACGAGTACAATACGGGTAATGAAACTACAAGGATTATGAAAACACACATTCACGTGTAGACATTGGGAAGAGTGATATACATTTTATTATGTCCATTACATTAATTACACAAATAACAGTAAATGAATACCTCGCAATGATAGCAGACATTTATATAGCCGTTATTACCCTGAAAAGTTGACATCGTATTGCTTACTTTGAGAATTTTTATTTTATGTGACATTCTTGCAATGTGTGCTTGCCTTTAACGGCGACTTGACTGTTTAAAATACATATCTGTCTGGGTAGTAATATACTTAGAATAGGCAGAGGTCGACCAGCCCGAAGATTGAAACGTGACATTGCAGACACGTTGGGTACGAGAGGCGAAAGAAATGGCAAGTGATGGGGAGACTTTGCGGCGCGTCATGGTGAGAGGGACTTTCTGCAAATGACCTTCTAAACCAGGGGTGGCCAACCTTTTTAGCAGGCGGGCCAAATTTCAGAAATAATATTTCCTGCCGGGCCACTCACCTAATTTTAAAAAAAAAAATTTAATTAAGCAAGCAAGCGTGCTACAGCCTCGACCACATCGACGCTTCCCACTCCGCGGGCCTCAACATGACTCCCGGCGGGTCGCATGCGGCCCGCGGGCCTTGTGTTGGCCACTCCTGTTCTAAACGATGGTAGCATTGTTAGTGACACATGCAGTTTACCTCTTGTGACAGTATCAGGACAGGTTACCATCCTTTGATCGGCACAAGATAGCAGGTTGTTTGCTAAACTATGGTCTTCTGTAGCCTTGTTGGTGAGACATGAAGTGTTTGTCTCTTCTCACAGTATCAGGAGCTATATATGAAAACATAGGTCTAGAATTCTAACGCAAACCATGTCTTATACTTCGCCAACAATGCCGCTTTCAAAATTGGGGGGGGGGGGGGGGGGGGGGGAGAGAGAGAGAGAGAGAGAGAGAGAGAGAGAGAGAGAGAGAGAGTAGGGGACAATATGTAAAAGATCACTGCGCCATTATATTAAAATATTGAAATGGTTATATAGAAAGGCAGCATTCTGTTACTAACTAATGTTTAACAGTGTATTAAGACACATTATCGCTACCATCATGGGTTATTTCGGACCACGTTTGTGCCGAGTGTGTTTATTTGACACAGACCAGGAGGTATTCACCCGTGGCAGCTGGCCGGGACGTGCAGATAATTCGCCTTTGATACGAATTCCATGTGGCACGATATTTTTTTCATGACGTCCAGCTTCATCTAGATTGAACACAGCTGGAGTTTATTGCGTTTGTGTAGGCGCGGAAAATTGTCCAGCTCATGCACACTGTAATTATTGTTACACTGGGGCACTTTGTCGTATAGAGAGGCGAGGTTGAGATGTGTCTGTGTCCGTCTACGGCTTGGATGTTACCTAGGGTTTGGGAACTTGTACAGAACATTGCTTTAATATGATATCATACAGTCTCTGTTCTCTTGAGCAGTGACATTGGATAACTAGCCATCTTAAATACAGGCGAAAAACATGAAGAATCCCGTGCATTCTTCCTCTTCTTCCTTTGCCTCTTCTTCTTCGTTCTCCTCCTCCTCCTCTTCTATTCATTCAATTGTTTGACGTTTCATAAATAAACAGATGTGTTGTTTGGCGCTCTTACAAGTAGGGGAAAGAAGTATTATACTAGAGGACGCACTAGGCAACATAAAAATTCAAAGCTATACTTACCAACAGGGGTTCGAACGAAGCCTGTCACCTCCTAGTTACGACAGCGCAGGAACAAGTGTACTTCGACGCATGACTAACTAAACACTATGGACTATCTTAGTGACCTCAAGGGGTTCCCCAATTGATATTGTTCAATTGTTAGACGAATTTTGTACCCAACCTGCTATATTTGTTTCCCTCTGACAAAACGTCCGACTTCTTGCCGGGTATATATTGATGGAACGTTATATTGTTTCCCTGTTTTTGGCCCTATCCGCGCTCGTTCAAACCAAGGAATGTGCACACATCTGTATATATAAAAGAGAATGTTTGTGTGTGTCTTTATTTGTGTCTTGTGTGTCCTTTATACGTTCGCGAACGATCCATCCGATTGAAATATGTTCTTCTCATTCCCGCCAAGCCAACTGGCATAGTTTGTTAGTTTAAAAACAGTTATTTACGTATTAAATTGAATTGAATTAAAATATTACAAGGGGACTTAACTTAAGAAAAGTTATATCAAGGGACATAACTTTTAGTAGCATGTAGTATTATGTAATTTAAATAATTGTTGTATTTTTCTTAAGTTTCATAAAATGTTTAAAGTAGTTATCTACAGTCATATGCGTTATAATATAATGATTAAATCTTTAAGGCATTTTCAAAGTTTTCAGTAAAAATAATGCATCTATTTTAGATACGTGACAATTTTCGAACCCATTTTTCCCGCAACGGGAACGGGAAAGGGCAGTCGTGTCTGGTATAAACAAAGTCATAAAAACTTTGCATCTTCAAAGTTTTCGTAAAAATAATGGATCTATTTTAGATACGTGAAAATTTTCGAACCCATTTTTCCCGCAACGGGAACGGGAAAGAGCCAAACACCGACCGACCGACCGACCGACCGACCGACCGACCGACCGACCGACCGACCGACCGACCGACCGACCGACCGACCGACCGACCGACCGACCGACCGACCGACCGACCGACCGACCGACCGACCGACCGACCGACCGACCGACCGACCGACCGACCGACCGACCGACCGACCGACCGACCGACCGACCGACCGACCGACCGACCGACCGACCGACCGACCGACCGACCGACCGACCGACCGACCGACCGACCGACGCCGACCGACCGACCGACCGACCGACCGACCGACCGACCGACCGACCGACCGACGACCGACCGACCGACCGACCGACCGACCGACCGACCGACGACCGACCGACCGACCGACCGACCGACCGACCGACCGACCGACCGACCGACCGAACCGAACCGACCCGACCCGACCCGAACCGACCGACCGACCGACCGACCGACCGACCTGACCTGACCTGACCTGACCTGACCTGACCTGACCTGACCTGACCTGACCGAACCGAACCGAACCGAACCGAACCGACCGACCTGACCGACCTGACCGACCTGACCGACCTGACCGACCTGACCGACTCGACCGACTCGACCGACCGACCGACCGGGACTGGGCGACGCCCGGCCGGGTCAGCTAGTAACTTATATCGAACAGTACAGGCATGGGCTTACAGAGACGTGTTGGTGCAGCATATGGGTCTCCCCAGCCATCCTAGAAGGCTTCCATTTATGTAGTCAGCAGTTTACTCCGTGGTTCTCTGATCGCCCATTCACAACCGCCATTTCGTTGCCTGTAGGCTTGCAGTCTTTATACTTGTTGGGACTTAGGCGGCTTTCCACACACAGAACAGTTTGATCTGTTGGTATGGTACTATTGTACAGTATGGTACCATTCTACAGTATGGTACTATTGTACAGTAATATACTATTGTACAGTAAGGTACTATTGCACAGTATGTTACTATTGAATAGTATGGTACTAGTGTACAGTAAGGTACTAAATCAAATCAGCTTTATTTTAAAAGTGTCACAAATTGGGCACGCAAGCCCATCTTACATTCGTCCCTTCCAATCACTCATCTTTCGTCCATCAAGAGCATTATATATTCACATAGGAAGAAAAAAAACATTAGTGTACAGTAAGGTACTATTGTACAGTATGGTACTATTGTGCAATATGGTGCTATTGTGCAATATGGTACTATTGTAGAGTATAGTATTAAACAGTATGGTAATACTAAACAGTATGGTACTGTTGTACAGTATGGTACTATTAAACTGTATAGTACTATAGTACAGTATGGTACTATTGAACAATATGGTACTATTGTGCAGTATAGTATTAAACAGTATGGTACTACTGTACAGTATGGTACTACTAAACAGTATGGTACTATTGTACAGTATAGTACTATTGTGCAGCATGGTACTATTGTACACTATAGTACTATTTTACCATTCCATCCATCATGTGCCATACCGGTAAGCGTCGGCGGTCATGATTCGCCATTTCACTCTATCACCAGAGTCGTGAATTAGCTCAATGTTCTTGTCTCGACCATACCACGTGGTCAAGCCATCCAAGTATTTACTTCTCTGTCTTCCCCTTGCTCTCTTCCCCTTGATCTTGCCAGTTGTCACCAAGTTCTCTAATTTATTTCTTCTCATAACATGTCCAGAAAATTGTCACTGTCTACACCTAATTTCTGTAATCAGTTTACGATTTTCATTTGCTTCTGGTAGGACTTGATCGTTGGTTTTTCTGTCTGTCCATGGTATTCTTTGCATTCTCCCCAGAAACATTTCCACAGCCATCAGATGTACAAAATACAGGATCTATGTAGCACGTCAACACTCTTTTTCTCGTAGCAACTGACATCTGTTTATTGGTCAGTATATTTTTCATCTTGCAAAAGGCTACTCCACCATAGCGATTCTTGTTCTAATTTCTTCAAGGCATCTCCCATCAGATGTTATGACTGCTTTGAAATACTTGTACCGATTCACTTGTTTAAGAATATTCCCAATTACTCGAATATTATGTTGTAGTATTTCCTTCTTCCTCTTGTTGACCATAAATAATATTCATGTAAAATAGCTACGGAATAACGGTGTTGTTTCGCAGAGGACACTTTTGTTTTTTTCTGGGGAAGATATGCTGTCTTTTTCGTAACCGTTTTGGAATATTTTTCACAAGAAACCACGGAAGGCAGGTGGTGGATGGAATTTTGAGGACGACCGACGAATAGTTGTTGGTTATAGTCTCAACTTTCGCGACGGTAAGCAGAGGATCTCTTTGGCGAGACAATGACTACGGTCACCGACCACTATGGTCACTGCCAGGAAGGGAAGCAATGGAAAACTACCTTCTGTAAGATGCCTGGTTAATCACGATTCGTCAAATCACAGAACGTGACAAGAAAAGGACAGCAACGCTGGCATTTCAATATGGAATGTTCGTACTTTAAGCGCAGATGGAAAATTATATAACGCAAAGATACCTGACAAAAATAGATACTATAAATCTAAAAACCGCAAGCAGTTTGAACTCTGACTAGATTGATCTCCTGAACTCTGACTAGTTTTGTTCGGGAGAGCAGTGTCATTTTTTAAATGCCAAAATTATTGTTTGGCACGCTTGTTCAACATCCTTCAATCCGTATCACACCAGATTTTTTGCCAATTTCCACTCTCATTACCTGTCCTGCCTTGAATAGCGCTGATGTTTATCGATTGGTCGCCGCTCTGGCAGCTTGCCTACAGGTCATTCAAACTCTTTCCGTCGGTTTGACTCTGCTAATCACGGTAATCGGAAACGGAAACTCCATCTGCAGCTTATGTTTCCTTCTCAACTTGTGCGCGTTGATTTTCAGGCACGTTGCTACTTCAGATGGCCGTTGGTTCAGATTTCCCTCTGGTGGGATTTAATATGAGAGCGTCAAAAATATGGCAACGATAACAATTCAGATTCGGATGCTTTATTGTGAGGAGGTTTGAGCTAAACCCATCTGGTCAATGAACAGCTCCTTTACATTTTTTTTTAAATCGCTCACTGTGTATCCCAAAGAACTCATGACATGTGATAATATATTTTCCGCTAGATCAGTCGTTCTGTATGTGATTGGATTTTTCTGTATATTGAAGCTCTGACCACAACCTTCTGATAGTGGAGGGCAGCGCGGCTAGGCATGTGTTTGTAACGAACTAAGCTTGGGGGAGTGGAAACTGCCGTAGTCCCGATGTTTCTCGATTGGACAAAGATTGCGAGCAGATCATGGAATATCTGGCAGATCATGCAGGTGTGCCGGGCCAGGAACTGGTAGATAGACTAGTTGCTGCTCATTCTGCCTCACTCTGAGCGGAGAGCTAGTTTATGATACAGTTGATGTGGCGAAGGCTGTCTGTGATCTGGCGGAGATAGCAAATGACTAGACAGAGTACCTATGTCGGGGCAATCAGAAAGGAGTGAGTAGAGAGTTTGAACGCATCTGTATATTAGGGGTGGCGAACAGTTTTACAAGTCCGATATAATGGGTTCGAAGCCACACGTAAATGATTTACAATCAGACTACTTTGCGTTTATTTTCACAATGGTATGAGTGTCGGTCGTTCAGAAAAGAATGGCACGCTACTTAACGTAAAATTACCTAGAAAACCACACACACCTAAGAAATTATGGGGGTTGATTGAGACGTCCTCTAAAGGACATGCTAATTTAGCTGAGTATTTTTTTTTTGTAGCTGACTATGAGTTTAACTCGGTGGAAGTTATAGCGCGTGTAATGCTGTTGTCGTTAGTCCCCAGTTTGAGCACTTCTGTGGAATCCTCTGGTACTGAATGAGTTAAAACATGGTAAATGCTTTATTTGGTTGTTTCGGGATTTGAGGTTTAAAGACTGAGCACAGCCCACTACTGGCAAAGCTGGTCGTATTCCGGTACGAACCTAGGGCCTTTTTCACATCAGATCGAAAGCACATAACTCGAATTTCGCTCTTGTTTGAGCTCGTCAGTAGTGCATATCCCTGACTGGACCCGGGATCGAACTACGGATCACTGGCGTGTGAGGCGGGTGTGTAACCACTTGAACAGTGCTGCCGGTTGTTGTGGCCTCAGTGGTGGTGAGGTTATCAAGTCGTCCGCCTGGCGCTCTGAAGGTCATGGGTTCGTATCCCGACTGCTATTTACAGACCACATGTGCAGCCCCCCCCCCCCTTCTTCTTCTCTCTGCGACACACCCCCCCCCCATCTCTACAGCTATGGATTACTTGCTTTTGAGCGATGCCTCAGCAGGCGACTTGGTTCTGCGAAGAGAACCCATACCAGATGGGGTGGGGTGACAGCGGGTGCAACGGAGTCGATTTTCTCGCATTACACCGCTTCTAACCTTTTGCCTTAGTCATCTGAACATTTAAAAAAAAAAAAAAACCAACAACGCCGCGAGGGGTTTTTAGCGACTTTGTTTTTCGTGATGTATCTAATGGAATGACATTTTCTTCTAGGTAGATGATATTTGTTCCGCCGCCTTCGTGATTGTTTTGAAAACATTTCTAAATTGTGGCTGGTAAATTTAGGAGGATACGCTTGACATAAGCACGGTGGGACGAGGTTGCAATGTCAGCTTTGGATGTTCGCTAGGAATGGGGGAAGGGTCTGGTCGCCTGTTTCTCAGGCGTACAACAAGTGATGGTCCTCACGCTTCACATCTCCGCAGCAAGTTCCAGCTAACGGACCTTGTTTCTCTCCCCTCACCCTCTCCCTTTTTAAATATACAAATAACACCCAACCAACCAACCATCGTCTGCTTTTACTGGGTAACTAAATAAAGGACTGTTACACGCGCTTTAAGGCCTATTGTGTGGGCGACCCTAATTTTACTGACCAATCAGAAGTCGGTGGGTGATGTACTCAGTATCACGCCGTTCGCCTTTACTTCCCAAGACATTTCCTGGTAGCCATTTTAGGCTGAGTCGACATGGGAGCCAAGATCAATTTTAAAAGCCACCCTGAGGCCGAATTGGAACCTTTCACCATCGGGCCATCACGCGAACGTCTAACCACTACCCTACCACGGCTTCATAATTTCCAGTGACGTTTTCAAAATGAGTTGTAAAGTCATTATCAGGATTCGGTTTACTGACATTGAGACATTGTCTCGGTTTGGGCGAGAAGTTTGAGCAGCTGGGACGTTTCATCACTAATTCTTTCGTAAAAATTGTGTTTAGTTTGATTACTTTAACTATAGTTTCGGGGAGTGTAATGAAGAGCTTGAACCATAGCATCGCAGATACTATCGTTAGGTTTGATTCCACAGAGCACTATCAGCTATTACTACAATTCGTCTGAGAGCGGAAAGGTAATAGCGGTGTTAAGATAATATCGATTGACGGTGATCTTTGCTATCGATACAAGATTTGAATCAATTTAGCGTGAATCGGGCTCTCGATCAATGAAAGACACATACAAATGTTGAACGTTTCCACGAGTTAGTATCAGCAAGACACGAAAAAAAAAATTGCTAGACAACACAACACGTATTTGACAACCAAAATGTTACATTTAGAAACAATAGTAAACACCTAATCATATAATGAAATGACTTGAAGTTGTTGAGTGCCTCAAATTAACAGAGGAAATTTAATCACACAACGCACTGCTTGGCGCTGTAATGAACGTACAGTAATAACATCGACTTTGGTTGTTTACGGACATAAATGGTTAGTTAATTTGGGAAAAGAAACCTTGCTGGGAGTAGGCCAGCTCACAGGCGACCTCCAGCTCTGGGTGATCGCGGTCATTGCGTTAGAGGAGAACGTTCGCTTGAAACCAAGTTGTGGTCAGTATGTTTCGCTGGCAGCAGGCAAGACTTGTTTCATCATTGAACAGGTTATAATCAGTAGCTGCTTCGGTTGGAATAAAAAGTCTCCGGTGTGAAATCAAGTGGGGCGAATGCGGAAAAATGAATTATAAATGTTGCAAACACGTTGTGGATGACCTCATCGAATTTACCTCCGAGGATGATATTGCTATGAGAGGACCAGTATTTAAAATGTATCTAGTGTACAGTTATTAACTTACATACTATTATAATAATCGTTCATCAGAAAGTATACCGAAGTTTCCCTGGAGTCGACCAGTTTAATAAAATGGACCCATTAATGTCTCTGAAAAGTAAATGCGGTTGTCATGACCATATCACCTCTTGTGCTGGTCATTCATCGAATATATGGACTGTACACCATATCTCCATTGTGTGTGTATGTCGTGTGGATGGGTTTACTTGACTTCTAATAACATATTTCAATGTTTAAACACTCGCTGGCCCACTAGGGAAACACAATGGGAGGCCGTCTGAGACGAATGATAAAAGCCTGTTGGATCAGGGTGAGAATTCATTTGTCTTAGTATTCGTGAGTCGAGAAACTATTCTTGGTTTCCGTGTCATTTAGTGACAAATGAGACATACCGTTAACACAGAAAATGTTCGGGTCACTAGGTCGTTTCTTAGCACTTCGAAAAAAAATGTAGACAAAAGAAATCTGTTTCGTGTTGGGTTCGTCTGCAGTCAGTTGTGTTTAGCGAAATGTTATTTGTTAGTTGTAATTGGGGTTAGTGAGTTTTGCCTTCTCGTTGCGGACTAGCAGTTTATGTTATTTTACAATGTAGGTAGCATGTTTATTGTTCCTGCTCGAGTAAATTTTGCAGGCCGAGGGCGGGATCTTGCTGCATGGGAAACATATGGTCTCTAGAATTTAGCCCAGACTTTGTGCTAAGGAGATGTGTAACTCCATCCCTGGTCCCTGCCATGAGTTGTCGCTAAAATGCCTATTTTTAAGCACAATGTAAAGAAAACTAATGTCTGTCAAGACTGCATGGTGCCAATAACCATGTTTAGGTGCAGCATACAACAGACAGACAGAAAGTAGAGGGACAGACCGGGAGACAAACAGGCCAGTAGTAAGACATAAGATTGTGCAACTAGATGAGTGAAAGGATAAATGGATATATAGAATGGTAGGTCGATATGTAGGAAGGTTAGATTAAGGAATATAACTCCTTGACAGTTAATGCGTCTTTCCCATTGCAACATACGCCTGTGAGACATGGACAATTACTAAACAAGCTGAACAGCGCATACATGCCTTTGAATATAAATGTTATAGACGAGTTCTAAGAATATCTTGGGTAAAGAAAAGAACAAATGCATCCATACTTCAAGAGTTGAATATTGAGAAGGGATGGCTATTAAAGACGATAAAACAAAGAAAATTGAAGTATTTTGGTCACTTGAAACGTCACGACAGTTTGGAGAGAACAATAATGGAAGGGTATATGCCTGGGAAGAGAGGAAGAGGAAGACCAAAGAGAAGATGGGTGCAGGATGTGGCGGATGATCTCCAGATGGGTGTATCAGACGCGGGACATCTTGCTTGTGATCGAGAAGTTTTCCGGAAGGTTGTTATGGGAGCGAGGTTCTGCAAAGGACATGCTACTGAATGAATGAATGACAGTTAATACCATATGGGGGTTTAAAATGTTTGACCTAAATACACAGACATATGGGAGTAGCAGTTGCATAGTGGCTAGATGCTCACCTGCCTGCCACGGGGCTATGTGTTCGAGTCCCCAATCGTGGATGATTTTTAAAAATTGTAGGCCTGATTGCACGGACAAATAGGTAGGCAGTTTTCCCCTCTCCTAGCTAACGACAAGAACTAACATTACACCAAACCCTCGTTCGACCACCTTTATGCTAGTGGCAGCGTGATGTCCTAACCGTTACACTAGCAGCCGCTAGGCTAGGACATTTTGAAACTATTGATTGTCTAAAACTGAATTAGCAAAGTCAACCGAGTGTGATCGACCATTCAAAGAAGGGTTAACTTAGCAACGTAAGGGGAGATGACAAAAGAAGAGGAGAAGAAACAAACTCTCACTGCATAGTAACTACTAATAACAATCTAGAGCATAAAGGCATAAACTTGTGCCTGAGATACTGGGAGTTAAATGCGTACGTAGAACATAATGGTTACACAAATTGTGTGGGCAAGAAAGAGTTAAAACTATATGCATACTATATCGGAATCCAATAACCAAACCGACGCCATATCCCTTAATTCTGTGCCAAGCAGTTCGTGTTTTCATCCATTACTTTAAGATACTTCTTGTTTTTCCTGAAGATTCTCCATTCCCCTGTGTAAACATTTTTGTTAAAATTTCCCGGGAGACGGGATTTTATTGTTACCACGCGGCTTCTGGGTCGACCCAACCTGGTAATATGGGTACCGGAATATTTTCTTTAAGGTGACGCGGACGGCGCCATTGTGAACCTTATACCCATGGAGTGCTGCGTGGTCAAGTAAATATGAGCTTAGCACCATGTATTATAATAACACAACCAGAAGTGCAAAAGTCAGTGAAGTACACAGCAGCAATGAAGAAGTTAGGAAGCGGATAAGAGCAGATAAAAGACAGTATTTAGATGGCCTTACAAAAGTGGCAGAAAAGCAGTAGCGAAAAGAACCTCAAAGACCTTTACAACACCACCGGGAAATTAGTGGGAAGATATAATCCTCCAAATCGAATTATCAAAAACAGTTACGGAAAAGCTCTCACCAACATTAGAGATCAGATAATCAGATAGGATGATTACTCTGAGGAAATTCTTAATATATCCCCTTCCACCCCTACCTCAACCCACTCCACCCCACACGAACCCCAGCCTACAGAAGAGGAGATGGATATCAACTATAAAAAACAAAACATCTAAAGAATAAATTAGAACAGAAATTAAACCTCAGAAGAGAGGAAAGTTGCTGGTCCAGATATTATCGCAGCAAAAGCTATTAAGATCAATATAAATACTCAAATAAATACTTCATAATTATTTAGCAATCTGGGACACTGAAGAAATACCAGCAGACTAGAAGAAAATATATCTGGTGAAACTGCCAAAGAAAGGAAAGGTATGCGAAAATTATGGAGAAATAAGTGTTATTGTCAATTCCGAGGAAAATATTAAGCAGCATCATCCTCTGGAGATTAAGAGGTGCCACTGACAAGCAACTAAAGGATGGCCAATCAGGCTTCCGGGGGAAAAAACACACACACACATATTCCTACGTTGGACAAATAGTCACATTACCCATAATAAGACAGCAAAACAGTGCATTGAACAAGCACTTTATAATGATTGTGTGGACTACATAAAAGGTCTTCCACAGAATTGCTTTGGAATCCCTTTGGACATTATTGGGGCATTAT